>CM049188.1:19350568-19504591 GCA_026770425.1 Boechera divaricarpa
AACAGAAGAGAGAAACTTACATCTTTAGTGTATGAATCTTCATTAGGAACTTGGTTTTCCATGGTGACACAGAAAGAGATAGAGAAAGAGTAAGAGAGAGAAGATACAAAAGAGCTTAACAAGTCTTAACAAAGCTGAGGCAACCTTAATTATATACAATCATATATATAGCTAAATGTGAGTGAATATGATGTGTGTGTGTGTGAGAGAGAGAGAGAGAGAGAGAGATTTGGTTGACTTCAAAAAATACTTGTGGAGAAGTTTTATGTTCAATACGTCACATAGGAAATTTAACATCAGTAGTTCAAAAAAAGAAAATTTAACATCTTACATAAAATAATATTGATGGAGTTATTTTTCGGTTGCCAATCCAACCGTTAAACGACATTTCAGAACTGTTTTCGAAAAGATCGACAAAATATTTAGTCTCTTGGACGATCATCATCAATCAAGAGTCAACAACGAAATTAGTTGTTTTCTTAAGACAGCTCTCCTAGTACATTAGTTGCTTTAAATTTATTTACACGCACCCACCTTTAACTTAAAAGAAAAAGATAAATTATTAGAATGTGTTTGTTCAAACCAGGATTACATATTATAAACATTCTTAGTTGTCGTTACACACAAATATACATAGATTTTTTTGAAAAACATCATAGACAAAAGAGACTTACACAATTGTACTTGAATCAAATTAATAAATTTCATTGATAGGAGACGATAACGTGATTGGCTCTATATAGCTAATTGACTATACATGTTACACCGTACCTTACGCGGAAAAAAATCCCATTCTATTCAAATATTATTAGATATCCAAATTATTTGTAGATACAAGTAACAAAATCATATCCAAGAAAAGTTCTAACTATGTTATCCGATAAAATGATTTAATAATTAAAACGATTTTAAAATCATATATAATACTTTGTTTTTGTTCGCATGATCTTTTAACAAGCTTGAGTGAATAACAATTAGTGTTTTGAGTTTGGGAAGTTTCATAGAAGTGTACAAATGGCACGACCGAAGGAAAACTTTTCAGAAAATGACCTGTCAACAATTAGAAGTACGAATGAAAATGTGTGATTCAAATTAACATTTCATTACAATTAATTTACAATCATACATATACGTGTACATTATAATATTTAAAAGTCTTCATTACGGTAATTATAAATCTGTTGACGGCAATCGCGATTTAGTCTGATTTGATATGTACGTATATTTTATTGAAGTTGAGGAAAAGAATGTTGTAGATACACGAAACAATTTTTCTTAGTAAAAAACATTAAAAAAAATGGTAAGTCTTTATCAGCAACGATGTTCACTTTTGTGTAGACTCCATAACGAGTTACATATTTTAGTCTGATACATCCGATTAAACGTAAGTAACCACGTACGTAGATTTTCAATCATCCTTAAATCTCAATGCACAATAATGTCAAACCATTCATCATTCAAAGCATCATTAATTGTATAATATTATTCTATGCCTATATAGTCGCGTACTTTGGAAGTCAAGTGGCACACTGGTGACCACCTCTGAAAACTCATCACATTAAGTTACAGGTTCGGAGTTCGAACTCTGCTCTCTACGATGTTAAGGGAATATTAAAAACCACTAGTTTATTAAAAAAAAAAAAAAAAAGTCGCGTACTTCATTGTTTTTCGTGAACACATCTTTTAGATTAAATATGTTTGATCTTTTGTTTTCTAATAAAGTGCCAAGAAATAACTTAAGACTCTCACATCCATAAGGTTGTGACGCATAACGTTTTCTGATTTTCTAAACCAAAAATAAGACGTTTTCTGAGTTTTGTTTGTTATTAAACTGAATAAAAAGACCTTAAACAATAAAATATTATTTTTATTTTTCTTACTGCAGACAACAAAAATAAGCTATGTACTGGGAGAACTGGAGATCGATCTAGAACCGAAGATCGACTAAGATCGAATGGTCAAGATGACAAAGTAAGATCGATCTTCAGTTCTTCCAATATATGTGATGGTCGATCTCCGTTACTTCCAATATATGTGTTGGTCGATCTGATAAATTGATAAGAGTAAGATTACAAAAATATTTAAAAAGAATTATTATTAAACTTTCAAAAGAATAATATTACAAGTTACATTCTCTTATATAGAGATACTAGATATTGGATCCGTGCGATGCACGAGTTTTTTTATTAATTAATATATATAATATACTGACTTGCTGATTAAATATATAAATTATAATATTTCAAAATTCAAATAGATAAATTTGTGTTTATCAGATTTTAGATTTACTGCATTTTTTCCCATGTATTTTTCTAGACATAATGGACTTTTTGACCCACAAAAAAAACTATCGGCTATCTTAATTATGGCCTATTATGACTCTTCCAAAAAAATATTTTCTTTGTTTGACAATTTCAGGTAGTAGATGAGACCGATGGTGAATTAAAAAAACTCACCTTTTTATTAAGAGAGTCAAGCCCACTTTTTTAAGAGAGTCAAACCCACTTTTTAATCGTCACTTTTATCGATTTTAACGATGTACCCAATCACATATATAAAAAAATATATTACCTTTACATTAACACATATTTAATATTAAATTTTAGAGATCTTACCGTATAATTTGTCTGTAACATATAGCAATTTGATCAATTCCTGATAATTTTGAAGCCAGAATTTTTCTTGTGAAATCTGACAAAATTTTCAACCCAACACCTTCAATCCTTGTTCTTTCCGTCAATTTTATAAAACAATTGATGGTTAGAAACTTTATATTTTATGTTTTTTTAGCAGATTGCACATTAAAATTACAAATTTCAATGATGTTCCCTTGATCGAGCTGGTCACCAAATTTTTTAATAAGAGATTGTTGTAAATAGACTTGAATTGTATTTTTCTGTGAATGACCGAATAAAAATTAACATAAGATAATATTTTAAAATAGTATTTCTTACAGAAATAAAATAAATTAAATACTAATATAAAAGCATATAAAAATATAATAATATTTGCTAAAACAAATTATTACCTTTTCATCAAGCAATAATAACTATATTTCCATGAGTAGATTATTTGTTTTGATATTTCTTGCTTCCTATTTTTGAAGCAAGCGCATTACAGTACGACGATAAACATGATTTTGTCTAATTGATTTAGGATAAGATAAATTTCTGAATTTATTTTTCTGATTTAATATGATGAATAACTAGAACTAAAAAATGAATGAAAAATGATTTGTTAAGAGTTTAAATTAAGATATTTAAAACCAAACTACTATAATATTAATTTGCAAAATTAACATAAACTTGAAAGCTCTAAATTATTATTGTTATATGTAACGATACGTATTTTTTCAAATGTAATATGGAAAATTATAATTTTCTAACATACGTAATATGGCTTAGTTGAATTACATAGGTAATATGGCTTAGTTGAATTAACGTATTGAGTCATACCTAGATGGGTTTGGGTTTCGTGGACCGTCGTTATTGTCGTTGCCGTTACCGTTCGTATCCTTTGGATTTGGAATTTATGGGTATTGTTTTTTCAGGAAAGATATTCCAAATTTACCAAAAAAGTTAAGTAAAAATATTTATTTTCCGTATTCTAGATTTGTTATCTAATTTGAGCGTAAAATAATATCACCGAATCAATTGTGTACATGGATTTGGAGTTGTATATATTATATGATCATTGGATTTAAGCACAATTCATTTGTGAAGAGTCCGGGACAAATTTTACAAAACAATTATATCTTAGGGTCCAAAATAATATTTCAAAATAATTAACACATAGTCAATGTTTATATTTCAAAGAGTACTGAATAACGAAAGGTATATAGAGAATGTTTATCATAACCAATCTAATAGCATATTAAACTTGGGTTGACTTTGTCAATTTGTCAAGACAATATAATGAGATTTGTTCTCTAAAATAATAGCTCTGAATCAATCATATCCCACTAATGCACTATCATTGAATTTAAACACAATTGGTTGTATAAGGGTGTTCACTCTTTTAGTTTGGTTTATTCGGTTTTCCAATTTTTTTATATATATAAAATAGTATTTAAAATAAATCATAATCTAATATGGACAGTTTGGTGTGGTTTATATAATTTTATTCGGTTCACATTTAAGTTTTTAAATTTAAGATTTTAATTATTTTTATACTTTTCGGTTTAGTTTGAATTTTAGGTCGTTTGTAGAAAAGTGAATTAATTTAGATTATTTTAGAACATGGTCTTGTTTTCTAATCAGTTTTTATTTTTTGTTTGGTTCAGATCACACGAGTTTAAACACTTTTAGGGGCTGTTATTGGTTTGTGTATTTAGATGGAGTTTTGATGACTTTAAAAATTATGAAAAGTAATTACTTTAAAAGATTACAAAAGAGTATCGCCAAAATACTGCATAATATTTTCAAATATTACAAAAGAGTATCTGAAAGTATCTCAAACTTTTATGAAAATACTCCAAAATTGTTTTTTTCATCTTCTATAAAATTATTCAATTACTACGTCAATTCTGAGGAACACGAGCTTTTTAGCAAAGAATTTATTAGTGCTTCTTTGAATCTTCTTTTACTTAGGGAAATAGTTTTCGTATGATGTTTCTTTTATTATTATCCCAAAACAATTTTTTATTAATTGATTTGCTGTCTTTGATGAGTGTGAGAGAGAGAATAATAAAACGATGGTTTAAGCATTCATATTGTAAACGATGACTTGTTAGGATTATCATTTAAACGATGGCTTCATATTGGGAATAGGAGAACATAGAAGGCTCGGATTTGGTGACAATGACAAGAGTAGTAAAATGCTTCCATAAAAAATAATAATCTTAGGAGAATACTTTGAGAATCTCTCACTAGATACAATACTTTTGATGATTAGATTTTGTGAAGCAAAATGTTTAGAATCAATAAACCAATAACACAATATTTTAATTCAATGACGAAATGAATTACTTTCATGTTATTTGAATAACACAAGACTTTTATTAACTTTATAAAATCATGAATCCAATACCTCTAGATTTATAAAGGTTTTAGATGACTTTTTACAAATACATAAACTAATAACACTAAATTTTAATAAAGTTTTAAAAAATCTTAAATGAATAACAATAGAATTTTTATAACATTTAAATCTTTAAAACTCCAACTAAATACACAAACCAATAACATCCCCTTAATTTAATGTGTACATTTTGAAAATCCGAGACAAATTTGCAAAAACAATGATAGCTCAAGATCCAAAAATAATTATTCAAAATAATTAACAGATAGTCAAAGGTTTATATTTATTAAAGATTTTTAAAAATACTTTTAATTATTATTGAGTCGGTCCTAAGTTGAAACGAAAGTTATTATAAGAATGTTTGTCACAACCGCTAAGTCTAGGCATAGAAAACTTGGGGTGACTACATTAAATATCTATATATCTATGTGGTTAAACTAAGAAGATGTCCAACTTGTTTAAAGTATGGGTGGTTCAAGACAAGACATAAGCATACAATTTCGTTTTTTATTAATACAACAACTAATAAGGTCTACTATATTATTACAATTTAGAAAACCAAAAAAATTAGTACAATTTACAAATTCCGATCAATCATTATATTTTTACTATTGAGATCATTGCCTCGGACAAGAATAAATTCCACAAAAGTACAAGTGTCCATGGCATCCACTACATATGTACAAATGCATGGTCCACATTATCGGATTTTGTAATATTATAATGTATGCTGGAAATTAGGACTTGAATTCATTCCCTCTAGAAGTTATGAAAATTTCAAACCAACTAAGAGTCTAAGACTAATTAAAACTTTTTTTTCTTTTTCTCTGCTTATATTTATCTTTTGTCTTTCCTCATTTGGAGATTACATTTGAACAAATAGTTTAGCGTAATCTAAATAAGAGAGGAAGTAAGGTAAGAGTAAAATTTAAACAACCACAAGAGAAGCAAGCTTAAAGATTCCAGATCATATAAGATAAGAGAAGGAGAATTGGAGAATAGAATGAAGCCAAACCAAGTGGAGAGGAATGCTTTGTTGAATTTGACGAGTTATGAGTGAGGCACTTTTAGAGGTTCCTCCATGAAGTCTAGAGTTACGCTCCTTCCAAATTTCATAAACCGTAATGATATTTAGCTTTTAGGAAGACGAGAGGCTGAGGCTGACCTTGCCCCAGGTTACAATTTCCTCAAAACCCAAAGGAGGAGACAAAAGAGTGAAGATTAAAGAATGAACTTTTGGTCAATTTAAATAGCTCCCGCAATACATAATTCTTTTCATATTAAAGCAGGAGGAAAACAAATTTTCTTACTTAATCAGTAGAAGTATCAGCTACAAGACGTATCAACTAATTGGTAAGTGACTAATCGGTCTAGACACACGATTTCTGAAATGACAATTATGGATTATTTCGATCTACACGTCCACTCCTACGCATTTATATATATAACCCTCTTTTTGTAATTTCAGGAAACGGTTCAAGATCTTCAATAATCAAACATTTTAGAAAACGTATACATGTAGTTTTGACTTGTAAACAAACTTTAAACTTTGTCGACCAAAAAAAAAAAAAAACAAACTTTAAGCTTTAAAGGCTATAAATATATTTGAGAGACCATATCACTGCTTTATATCAATTTTAAATGATCCAAATCTTTTTTTTTTGTTGTAATTTACGAGTAAAATTTGTAGTCCTTAGCTTTGATAATGATCGTCCTCAAGCCTCCGATCGGCGATAGCACCATCAAGAAAATGCCAAATACAATGCATATCTGAAAGAACAAAGAAGAATTATATCCTTAGAAACTCACCACTAGCTGCAATCAGCCAAACACCGGTCTCAAACGCAAATGCAAATACAAGAAAATGTTATCATGTGTTGTGTTGTTAGTACTTACCCAGTTAGTCCACCAAGACAAGCTGTATCTTCTGGGTTTGTATATTTTAAGCCATATTACGCAAGGTAGCTTTTTGCAAAAAAAAAGACAAATAAAAATATTTATCAATATTAGTCTTGTTTCTTAAAACTCAAACATACAGAAAACAGAAAAAAAAAAAATATATGAAAAATGTTTTTAAGTAATCGCAGGCTTACGAAGTATGTTGTTGGAGCAAACGCAAAGCCACCAAAAAACGCCAATAGGCCGCCGAAAAACGGAAACGTCATACCGACGAACATTGTAGCGGCTGGAGAATCATAATAAATAATATTTGATTAATTTATAACTTATGTATGAAGAAACTATATAAATATATAAACACACAATAATGTCTTACCAACGTAGAAATTGCGGACAACGAACCGGAGGAACCAACTTGGTCTGAAATTCATTTTCTTAACCAATAATGTCTCTATCATATCGAAAACCGGCATTGCATATATCTAGAAAAAATAGCGGTTTTGTTAACCTCGGTTTAACTTTGTCTTTGTCCCAAATAAAGGGTTTAGAAAAAACAAATTACCTGGTAGCTACCAATGACATGGATCACAACAAACATGTTTGCGGTTGCGATTAACCAAATTGGTTTCTTGAGTGTTACAAGAATGTTGTCGTCAACAGAATTTCCGAAAATCCAATAACCGACAAGTGCGACAGGAAAATAACAGAGTGCGACAACAATGTAAGCAACGATGACTCCTTTCCACATTGGTCCTTTCGAAGGCTTCTCAGGCGTCGAGGGGATCGTAGCTTGGATTTCTAAGACTACGTTATGGCCTGCATAAGCAAACGCTACTTCGCCTAACGCGCTAAAGAAGTTGAATATTGTTCCTGCTGCGGATTTAGCCTTGTAACCGTATTCAACATTTTCTTGAACGCCTTTCGCGGCTGAGGCTGACCATGCGATTGTAGAGTAGCTAGAAACACCAAAATTGGTCCGGTTCATTAATTCATGATCTCAGTTTGAAAATACCGGTAATTATCAAAATTGGTAGAGTTGAATGCCTTGATACTTGACCCGCCCCGGCTAGGTAATAGAAAATTTGGCTTGCTATTTGTACCCGTCCAAACAAGTACCCATCCAAACAAGTACCCGTCCAAAAAGTTACTACTTGCAAGTAACTTGGCCCTTTTTTTTTATCCGTTATTTGCAAGTACCCGCTTTATTACCCGCTTTCGCAATGGACCACACAATTGGCCATCATCATTGTGCAGAAAATAAAATGGGCCGAAATAATCCTTTTGGGCCAATGTGGAACGGGTAAACGGGTAATTGCGGATAACAAGTACGAGTAACAAGTAACAAGCAAAAACGGGACAAGTATTAAAAAATTAACGTCTTGATACTTGTCCCGTACTTGCAAGTAGTTGCACAAACCGCCTTGTTATCCGGCTTGATAAAAATAAGTACCCACTTTTACAAGGCGGGTACGGGCAAGCATATATTAAATAATAACTCTAATCTATAACCTAAACCGCGTTAAAAACAAATTTCCTAATCTCTTATAGATGAATCCAATTTGTTGAACCATATACCGTTTGTCAACCGGTGCTGTCCAAAAGTTAGTTGAGTGAAATACCGAGATGAACCATACCCAAATCCCTCAATACGAACTAAACCAATGTTACCTTGGTTTAATCTCGTAACCGTAACTTTTATCCAAACTAAACCAAGCTAAAATCGAACCGGTATGTTCATCTCTTAATTTTTTAAAAATGTTTTGGAACTTGGAAGAGTAATAGTACTTAAAACCAAATGGCTAAATCATACCGGCTGTCAAATTAACCAATTAATAAGTCAACACAAAAATTCAATTGAAAAACTGGTTTACTCACCTGAGAGACATAACCGCGGCAACGAGAGAAACGCCGGATATGGAGTTGAAGTTAGGGAGATGAGAAAGGACAAAGTGTACGGATGCAAATATCATGATAAAGTAAGTGAGTTTGATTGATTTACAATCTTCGCATACTAGTTCATGAAATTTCTTCAAAGATTTGCCTCCTGTGACCATATAAACGATGCAAACGCCAACTTCCACGACCAGCTGTTGCGGCACGACTATGTAGAGTCCAAGCTTTTCTCCAAACGCATGTTGTCCAAGTTCGTGGTAGCGGTCAAAACGCTTTCCTGGAACCATCTCGTGCATCTCCACCATTTGCCATAGTGTGTATAGTGTTATGATCCATGATAAAACCAGAATTATCACACCCGGTCCCCTGTAAACCGGTAAATTTATTTATCTTAAAACCGAATAGTCATGATATTTCACCCGATTTTTATCGGTTTAGACTTTGAGTTTATATGATTAGAAAATTTAGGGGTTGGACCATTAAGTTTTCTTTTTGGATTTGGTTTGGTTTGGTTCAAAGTAGGTTCAGTTTTGTTAAGAGTATGGTTAATTGCATCTTATATATTACATTTGATTCAAGGTTCTTCTTACGTTTTTTGTATTTTTCTCTGTTATGAAAATATTTCAATCTGGAATATGAAACTAGAAAGATTGAAAATTTCTCATGGTTTTCACTAATAATTGATGTAAAACACTTTTTAAGTTAAAATTCATCATTAACACTTATATTTCTCATAATTTATCACATGAACCTTATCTTACCTAGACACAAAACATTCAACAGAGTATAAAATCATCATTATTCAGCAAATCATCTAATATGGCTGGGAATTTTTAGTTTAAATTGGTTTTGGTTACGGTTCACTTTGGTTAGTTTGGTTCAAACTATGACGACCAAACTATAAGCAAAGTGATTTCGATTTGATTTGGTTTGGTTTGGTTTAAATTCGATTTGGTTCAAATCGGTTCGGTTCAAATGCCTATCCCTATAGAAAATCATAACCTGATTGCATCATTCAAAATTTATTTTGTTGTGAGCTTAACTTTTGATTCAGTGCATCAGTTAAGGTTAGTTACAATACCAGCCGAGCTGAGCCATGGCGTAAGGAAGGCTGAGAACACCGGCTCCGATCATGGCCGTGACATTGTGAAACGCAGAGTACCACCACTTCGCATTTCTTGATGACGTAATCGGAAGCCATGCGTCGATTTCTTTTTCTCTTGATGTTTTCTCATCCATCTATTATTTAATCAAATCAATACAACTATGTTATTGAATTATATATTTCTCTGTCTAATTTGGAAGAGTCATGAAGCTGAAGTACAGAACATATCGTCGACAAAAATAAAAGAGGAAAAGAACAAATCCAAACTTTTGTTTAATTTTCCATATTCGAATGATTCACTTACATTTTTTTAAGAAAATCAATTAAAGTAAATACAGTCTGTTATTTTTCTTTCTCTCTTAAATAATTATTTTGAATTAAACTCTTTTTTTTTTGTATGTTTGCTCTCTCTCATATCATACCAATTTTATAGACTTCTTAGATATTTAACTATTCCCAAAAAATGGATTTAACTAAAACAAAGCTTAAGAAATTACCAAAAAAAGGAGTTAAAAATCATATCAAGCCAGCAAAACAACATTCGTTTTAGTTTTGTCCTAGAAAAATAACTGGCTCTTTATTTTGCTTTGAAATATTTGAAGGAGTAATTTTAGTAGGACACCAATATTAATCCCAAAAACAGAAACAGAAGGGAGAAACTAACATATCTAGTGTATGAATCTTCATCAGAAGCTTGCTTTTCCATGGTGACACAGAAAGAGAAAGAGTAAGAGGGACAAAGAGAGAGAAGATACAAAAGAGCTTAACAATCTTCACAAAGCTGAGGCAACCTTAATTATATACAATCATATATATAGCTAAATGTGAGTGAATATGATGTGAGAGAGAGAGAGATTTGTCTGACTTTTTATGGTCAATACGTCACATAGAAAATTTAACATATTACATAAAATAATATTGATGGAGTTATTTTTCAGTTGTCAATCCAACCGTGACATATAAACGACATTTCAGAACTGTTTTCGAAAAGATCGACAAAATATTTAGTCTCTTGGACGATCAATATACGTTAGGCTAATGCCTTAACCTGCAGAAAAGAGTTTGGAAGGTCGCCATAAGTATCTCACTTTCTTGAACAATTTTGGCGGACGAACCACAATGTAAACTACATAGAACTGACCAGAAACTAAATGCACTCATACGAAAAAGTTTGTCCACCTCAACTGCGTGCAGCACGCTTTTCCCATCAAAATGACATCAATCAAGGGTCAACAACGAAATTAGTTGTTTTTTCTTAAAACAACTCTCCTAGTAAATTAGTTGCTTTAAATTTATTAAAATGCACCCAGTTTATAAGAAAAAGATAAATTATTAGAATGTGTTTGTTCACACCACGATTACATATTATAAACATCAATCAAGAGTCAACAACGAAATTAGTTGTTTTCTTAAAACAACTCTCCTAGTAAATTAGTTGCTTTAAATTTATTTACATGCACCCACTTTAATAAGAAAAAGATAAATGATTAGAATGTGTTTGTTCACACCACGATTACATATTATAAACATTCTTAGTTGTCGTTACACACAAATATACATAGAAAAAAGTTGAAACATCATATACAAAACAGTACAAGAAAAAACCTTAATTCCGACAAAAATGATTGCGTCGGAAATCACTGTAGAAATTCGACCTAATTCCGACGGAGAGGGAGTGTCGTCAGAAAGTGGATGGTTTTGTAAAGTCATCGTATTTTGGTTGGAAAAAATATGACCCAAAACGGACCGAATTAAGCATTCCTCGGAAAATGGTTAGTTTTATAACCTGTCGTTAGTCGTCGGAAAAAAAACTACCAACTACGACGAGAAATGTAGTGTAGTCGGATTTTGGTTGGTTTCGGAAATATAATTTCCAGAGTAAACTTTATACAGATTTTATAATTTAGTTCGATACGGAATGTAAACAATTTAAGTTACAAACGTAAGTGAAATAAATATGAAACATTAAAAAATATTAAATTTTTATATATTCAACATATTATAAATAGTTTGACATAAAAACATTACACAACTCATTAATAAGAAAAACAGATAATAGAAACAACATAGTTATAAAAGATGTATGAAATACTTTAACATTTAACAACCCTCATTTAGGATCATAATTTTGTGTTTTGCTGTCCGAGTTCTATTTTAGATCATAATCATTTGTGTCATAATGGTTTGAGATTACATCATAATTGTCCAAAACATGTAAACACTGGAAATGTTCCTGCTTGTAATATTTAAATGTTTTTCATAAGGCGAAATTCTTTTGATGTTAATTCGGAGGAAAAATGATTAATTAGTATGAAATTTTGAATAAAATATATTAGAATAAAAATATATATTTATATCTTTTGAAGAACTGGAACGGAGCAAATTTGTATAAAATAAAAATCATATAACCGTTGACAAAAAGATCATAAACAAATATAGAAAAATATAAAGTCGATTATGGTCAACTACTATAAATAGTTACTACGTTTTATCCCACGCTATCTACTGAGATAGATTTTTTAAATCAACGTTGTAAAATTTAGTTAACAAAAAATTAGTTAAAAAATAATGTTGTGTTAATATATATATGTACATATATTCGTAGTCTAGTATCTATAATTTATCACATGATAGATTATGGTGATAACCATATAAGAAAAAGGTCAATTACGATTTGTGCTTTTCCATAACAAAACCATATGTTCTTAACTAGAACAGTTCACCAAAAGAGGGTTCGCATGAGACGGTTTGTGTTTTATCAAAAGTATGATAGATTCTGGTTATGAAAATATTAACAAAATGCTCAATTACTACTTTTCTCATCTGCCCTCTATCTCAGAGTCCATGCACTTAATTTTACATATTCATATGCTTAGTCAAAGGAATGATTCCAACTTCTGGATATGATCTAATATCGACTGGTGGGATGCGTAATTATTTTCGCCGGCTGAATTCATAATTCAAAAGGAGATAAGACATTTTTAAGTTAATATATATAAATGATAACTCAAAGATGGAAGGATATATATACTAACTCGTGAGCAATGAAGAAGTCCATGTTTTT
Organism: Boechera divaricarpa; assembly: GCA_026770425.1. Lineage (NCBI taxonomy): Eukaryota > Viridiplantae > Streptophyta > Magnoliopsida > Brassicales > Brassicaceae > Boechera > Boechera divaricarpa. Next base: position 19,363,549 of record CM049188.1, read on the forward strand.
CTCCTTACACCCACAAAAGTCTACAAATTTTTACAACAATAATTCTCATCCATCAATAACAAAATCAATGGAAATCACATGGACTTTAGATGAGTTTCAAGCAAAAATCTATAATGATAACTCAAAATTACACTAACAAGTGTATGACTCATAGTCATACTGAAGTGTATGCATGGCTGATTGAAGATTTAGGAGGCACGAGTCATTATGAAGGGTTTATAGTCCAGGGTAGAGTCAATGTACTTGGAGTGTAATGGAGTTTTAGAGTATGGTCTCAAATTAGTAGCCAAATAATAGTAAAATGTGCGACTTAAGTGCCACTACTATCTCTACTTTTCACTTAAATTTTCAAATTTTTTTTTGAATTCTGAAGTTCAAACTCATGCGGACTCTATATCTCCAGGGCGAGGCCCACACCATTTTAAATTCATCTCCTTTGGGGAGAGATCCTTCCCAACCGAAATCGAACCGTGTCGCCTCAAGTTCTTAATAAGGGCTTTTACCACTGGTCGAACCCCACGTTGGTAAATTTTTAAAATTTACATTATATATATATGTAGTAAATAAGAAAATAAAACCTTTCAAAACATATCAAAATTTGAGTGATGATCCCTTGCGAATCGACACAACTTTACAAAATTTTAAACATGCAATGTAACACATTACATTTTACTGAAAAAAAAGTCTTACGATTTTTTTTGAATTTTGTTTTTCCAGATTTAGGGATTTGTTTAAAGATACGTTGGCCACATTTTTATGACGACTACTACTAGCAAACTCAGTTGCCACTAATTTGAGAATTTCGAAAACAATCTCAAATCAATTATACGTCGGCCACTAATGTACGATTTGATATTTGATTTTTTCAATGTATTTTGTTATTTACTACGAATAACATTCTTAAAAAGCTAAAAAAAACAGTTAGTACCACTTGCATAATTTGCGACCATTATCCCACTAACATTTAAACTAAGAGGTATTAACTATTTTTTAGCCTTTTAAGTATGTTATTTGTAATAAATAACAAAATACATAAATAAATAACAAAATACATCATAAAAATCAAATATCAATTTGTAAATACATTGTAGCCATATAATCATTGGATGTTGTCATGAAAACATGTGTCAATTACTAGAAACAGATTTTCCAAAATTGTTAGACATGAAAAAAAATCTAAAATTGTAGTTATTTTGACATTTCCATAACGTGCTTAGGTCACCGTACGTGTAACATCTCCATTTTTCTATGTATGTAATTTTTTTTAGCATTTTCTTAGCGTCCGTTACAATTTGATCGCATATGATATAATTTATCCACCAATCCCTTATAAATAGAAGAGTTTACTTTCTGCCATGTATCAGTTGAAATTTCAAAATGCTAACAACTGTTAGTAAACTACATTTCAGAGTTAAGACTATTTCATATTCTCGAATTAGATATTTTCTATTTAAATTATAATTTAAGTTCAAACTTCCTATATCATTGACGATCATATGACTAGTCCACTCAAACACATAAAAAAAAAAACTGTATTATTAGTTTAATATCATCGTCGTTATCATTTTACAATTTGTTTCTTACCAAACCTAGGCATGTTATTTATAAATTTACCAAAATTATCCATTACTATCTTATTATACTTTTTCAAAAAAAATTAAGAATGTGTAGAATCGATCATCAAAGTAAAATAAAGTTGTTACTTTGATCATTTTTTTATTTCGTTGTTTTCTATATCTATTTTATTTCGTCCCAAATATATTCATTGAATTAATATTGGGTCTCAGTACTTTATACTAATGGGCTTTTAACAAGCCCATATCCTATAATTGTTGGGGAAAAAAAACCCTCTCTTCCAAGTTCCAAATCATTTCATAAACCCTAACAAACCCCTAAATCTCCCCTTACTCAATTCTTCTCGTTCGAAGCTTTTTTGAAAATGGGAAGTCAACAAGCAGCGATTTCGTTCCTGACGAATTTGGCGAAGGCGGCGTTCGGTTTAGGAGTGGCGGCGACGGCATTGAACTCTTCGCTCTACACGGTTGATGGTGGCGAGAGAGCTGTGTTGTTCGATAGGTTCAGGGGAGTGATGGATCAGACTGTTGGTGAAGGGACTCATTTCTTGATCCCGTGGCTTCAGAAGCCTTTCATCTACGATATCCGTATGAAACCTCACACTTTCTCCTCCAAATCTGGTACCAAGGATCTTCAGATGGTTAATCTCACCCTTCGTGTTCTCTTCCGCCCTGATGTATGTAATCGTATTCGATTTTGAGCACTCAATTTCTAGATTCTGTGTTTGATTCCGTAGAAATTGGATGATTTCATCTTGTATACAAGATCTAGGGTTTAGGTTAATCCGTATGCATGTTTTGGTTTCTTCGATGAATGATGCTCTTATATAGAAGATTTTGGGGAAGAAAACCGTAGAATCATTTTGGATTTAAGTGGTGGAAATGTTTTTAGACTTAAGTATATTGAAGCTGACTTCGTTGATTTGGAATTTTGAGGAATTGAATGTGTTATTTTATTGTGAAGGTTTCGCGTCTTCCGACCATTTTCCAAACACTGGGTCTAGAATATGATGAGAAAGTTCTTCCCTCAATTGGAAATGAGGTCTTGAAAGCTGTGGTTGCTAATTTCAATGCTGATCAGCTCCTCACTGAGCGTCCTCAAGTATCAGCACTTGTTCGTGATTCTCTTATCAAGCGTGCCAGGGAATTCAACATTGAGCTCGACGACATAGCCATCACGCACTTATCGTACGGTGCAGAGTTCTCTAGGGCAGTCGAGGCGAAGCAAGTGGCTCAACAGGAAGCTGAAAGGTCAAAGTTTGTGGTGATGAAAGCTGATCAGGAGAGGAGAGCCGCGGTTATAAGAGCGGAAGGTGAGAGTGAAGCTGCTCAGTTGATATCAGATGCAACAGCTAAAGCAGGAATGGGACTAATCGAGCTTAGGAGGATTGAAGCTTCAAGGGAGGTTGCAGCTACACTGGCTAGGTCTCCAAACGTGGCTTACTTACCTGGTGGACAAAGCATGCTCTTTTCTCTTAACGCTGGTCGTTGAGCTAACGTTGGTACGCTCTTTCAACGCTTTACCTCTCTGAATACTGAAAGAAAATAGATTTTGGACTAGAACCCCACAGGGATTAGAGTCTGATGCATTGAGAGTATTAACATCTTATAGTAGGACCGGGAATTCAGTTTTTCGTTTTTGAGATATTTATGCAGAACCAAAAGTGGAATTTGTCTGGTTCGATTTAGTTTTTGTATACAAATTGAATATACTTTTGATATATATTTGAAATGAAAGATATAATGTTGACTGAGTGTCGGTTTTTGAAATAAGTGTGGTTATGGTTTGATATAAACTGTTTGGTTTGATGATAAAGTTTGGTTTCGGTTTGGTATTTATGTCCACCTTTATCTTCTAGTTTCATTCCATGATTTTTCTGAGTAATTCTTTGTATTTGTAGATGGGAGGAGAGAGGAGCTTAAGTGAAAAAAACGATGGAGATGTGAATTTGGTTAACGCAATGGACTTTTGTTTCTGATGAACAATGTGAAATGAGAAATGTTAGTTACTATTGAGCCTTTTATTAGGTTATTAGTTTCTGTTCCGACTCTTGAGGTAAAGTTTGTTTTTTAAACATTGTTCCTTATATCCCTTCAATGGGTTTTGTTTTGACTTTTTTTTTTTTTTTAAAACATGAATTGCTTCTGCGGTAATAACCCCAACATGGGTAACTCCTACCAACCTTCGATCAAGACCTGTTATTTAGGCACATGTTATCTTCATCTCATTGCTCCTATTCCATACTTGTCGTGTTGAATGTTCGATAACTTAGGTTCTAATTGGTGACCACATTTGAGGAAAAGAATGAAGAGGAATGTCATGTTCCTCAATTTCTGTTACTATTTACAATTTTTTTTTTTCCAATTTTTAGATACTGGGTCCTATATTTTTTTCTTTTCGTTCTTCATGAAAAAAGGAATCATAGGCCAAAAATGTTTCTCCTCAAAATTTTAGAGGAACAATGAAAAACAAAAATTAAAATTTCATTTTTTATTTTTAAATAATTTTAAAATAGGTTTTTTTGATAATATTTACATTTTATAGATAAATACTTTTCGTATTATTTATTATAAATATATATACATATATATTATTTCATCAAAAATTTTACTTTAATTGAATGATATGATTTATTTTAAATTAGTATTTATAATTAGATAAAAACAAAATTTTATATATATTTTTAATAAGATATTCAAACTTTACTACCATTTTATTTTAATTGAAATTTATAAACTAAATTCCTAAATGAATCTTTTTAAAAATAATATTTATGTTAAATATTCTTTTAAAATATCTATTCAATATTTTGGTTACCATTTACTATAACAATTTGTTCAATTTTTCATCTACATTTGTTTTCCTCGTTCCTCATTTTGTTCATTTTCCTTTCTTTTTTGTTCTTTCTTATTCATTTTTTTCCATTCCTATTGTTTTTTTTGTGGTCACCAATTGGAATCTTAGTTTTTTTTTGAAGTAAATGTTGAGATTAAAAAACATTTGCAGTTCTGAAAAACGTCTAAAATATATATTTTCAACCGATTATCTAATAGAAATGTAAGTCGATAATTTAAGATATAACCAATTCTTAAAAAAATATTAAAGGAATTTCACACATATAACCATTGACAAAAATATCATAATCAAATATAGAAAGATATAGGGATATATATACAATAGATTACGAAAAAAGTAAATTACTATATCCCCTATATATTATTTGGGGAGTACACTTATAACTAAATCTTACAAAATGTTAATAATTACATCACATTGCCATTACATCTAAGAAGAAATTAAAATATCTCATTAAGAGTATTTTAGTCAATTAATTATTATATGATAATTTAATTAAATATTAAATTAATTATTCATAATTTTTGTTTTAAATAATTTATTTATTTTATTTTTTTGAAAAAGTTAAAAATAGATTTTGTGAAGATTTTGTTGATTTAATTAAACACACTAATTTAATTAAATTAAATATTGATTTAATTTTTCAAAAATAAAAAATTTGATATAGATTACGATTTTTTGGAAGATTTTAAAAAAGAATTTAAACCGATTTAATTCTGTTTTTAGCTGCTAACAAAAATTCGATATTATAAAAACTGATATTATAATTTTCATAAAGTTTTTGAAGAATTACAACTTTTCAATATCCTGATTTTATAATTTTTGGATATTTTTCTGTAATTGTAATTTGTCTGTGCTATAACACGGAATATATCCTAGTTATTATTAGTTTTGAAGTACATTTGAAAAAGAAACCTTTAGTATTGTAAGTTATTACATAAAATGCCATTACTTTCAAGAACAAAAACTTAGTCTCACTTAGGGTAAAGAATGGATTCAAAAAAATTATGGATTAACGAGATCGGATTAGTTTAGATCCGCATCCCATTTCCGGATCCTAATTAAAGCAACATTCGGAACATTACTTTTAATTGGAAAGTGTATTCATTGCGATTAGAAAGATATATGTGTTTTTTTATTTATAAAAAGATTGCAATCTTACCTAAAACATATCTAATTATGCATTAAACGAGTTTTTTGTAGTTATTGTAAGGAGTAATTACACGATTTTTTAGTTCCCTAATAACGATTTTTATCTAACAAATAATATATTTTAATAAAACAATTAGTTATAAAAAATGTTTGACCTTGATAAAAAATATAATACTATAAAGTTTTAATTTGATAAAACAATTAAAATATTTAACGTGACAAAAAATTATCTTGATTAAAAAAAACTTTGAGAGCTCACGGGTCAAATGGTGAGATGGGTTAGAATTGTCAGTAATCTGATGTAGGATGTGTTAAATGGAAGTGTTAATCTCCTCTGACAACTCTAATTCTAAATGTGTAATTGCAATACTAAATTACTAAATTACACATGTACCACAAGTTAAATATAAAAACACTAATTATAAATATATAAATTTAATACTAAATTAGAAAACCTTAAAATTCTAACATCACTATATATAAAAATAAAAAATTGTCCCGCGGTGTACCGGAGTTAAATTCTATTACTTCTTATATATTCAATTTTTCTTATAGAATTACTAATTTTATATTTATCCAATCTCTATTCACTTTTTTTTTCCTTTCATATTTTTTGTGTTGTATTTTATTTATTTCGTTTTTGTTTATATTTAGGTTATTTTTTTGTGAATTATTGTTTTCTTTAATGAAAGATAACAATATAAAGTGTGTAAATTAATTCTAATTTTAATATTCTTTGGTGTGTGGGTCCTATAACAATTAAAATATGCATGCTGATATGGACACCTTAAGAGGAGAGAAAACTCTTTCCTTATATATATTTTGCATAAATATCAATCACGACTTGTTCAAAGTCAATGAAGTCAACGTCCAGTGTCAATATATTTTGGAGCCTAGCTATTGTGTCAATCAACCCTTGATCCTCTCTCCATCACAGTAATGGATTATTCCCTTATCCTTACCATTATTGCTGCTGCGATAGGTTTCCTCGCTCTTTATGGAAAATTCATATTGCATCAAGATAACGAAGATATTGATTCTTCTTCCTTATGTCTTTCATCACCTCCATCTTCATTGTCTCGCAGCTGGACACATGATGTTTTTCCGAGCTTCCATGGAGAAGATGTCCGCAAAGACTTTCTAAGTCACATTCAAAAGGGTTTTGAAAGAAAAGGAATCAGACAGTTCAATGACTATGAGATCCAGAAAGGTCAACCCATCTCTTTTCAACTTATAAGAGCGATTGGAGGATCAAAAATCGCGGTTGTATTGTTCTCGAGGAACTACGCTTCTTCAAAATGGTGTTAATGAATTGGTGGAGATTATGAAATGCAGGCGACAGTTAGGTCAAATAGTGATAGCCATTTTTTACAAAGTGGATCCATCTGATGTACGTAACCAAACCGGAGATTTTGGGAAGGTTTTCAGGAAAACTTGTGCCGGTAGAACAAAAGAGGAAATTAAGAGATGGAGAATAGCTTTGGCAGAAGTAGCCACAATTGCTGGTTACCATTCAAGCAACTGGTTAGTCTTTTTTTCCAATTTAAGTTTTGAAATGGCTACTTTAAGGGCATTAAAATGTTATAAAAAAAAAAAATCAATATATGGATACTATGAGGAATCATGAGAACTAAAACCTAATTAACAATAAGTTGATTGACCAATGTTTCTTATAGATTATTGTTGGTCCCTTATGATCCTAATACTTTCCCAAGATGATGATTCTTTGGTTTATATATCTCGGACTGATTGTTTTGTTTTTTTGCTTCAGTGTTAGATTGACTTGTTTGGGCTTATTTAGCATGAATTTTCAACTCAAAACCAATTCACAATGAATGAATTGGTCAATGGAACTTATATACCATCAGAAAACTCTCTATATCATTATCACGAGATACCAAACGTTTTTCAACATTTACTTTGAGATAATATTATATTATATTATATTCTTATTAATCGTAAGATGATATGTATTAGTGATTTATGAGAAACTATTCCTACAAATCTTTCTAACATTTGTAGCTTAATTTTAAAAGTATCAAGCCAAAGAAAAGCACTTTTTGCATGTCAATGTGATTTTTATTTTCTTTTCATGACCATTACTTACGCATTGATATATCCAGGAATAATGAAGCAGCCATGATCGAGAATATCGCCACTGATGTTTCAAAAAAACTGACTCTTTCCAAGAGATCAATTGATTTCAACGACTTAGTTGGGATGAGAGCTCATATGGAAAAGATGAGTCTATTGTTAAGCCTAGCTTTGGATGAAGTGAGGATAATAGGGATTTGGGGTCTTCCTGGGATTGGTAAGAGCACAATTACCAGATTTCTATTTGACCAACTCTCTAACAGATTCCAGGTAAGTGTCTTTGTCAAGAATATCAAACCGCTTTATACAAGACCAATGGGGAGTTTTTGTCTCTACTAACATACCAGAATGATAGCGAAGTTCTAAATCTAGAAGCTGAACGAGAGAGGTTGAAACTCAAGAAAGTGCTTGTCGTTATTGATAACATTGACAGGTCGGTAGACTTAGATGATATACTGAAAGAAGCTCAGTGGCTTGGTCCTGGAAGTCGGGTTATCCTCGCGGTGCAAGATAGAAAACTTTTGGAGGAACATAGGATAAATTATAGTTATAGAGTGGCTTTGCCTTCAGATCATGAAGCTTTGCAAATCTTTTGTATGGCTGCTTCTGGTCAAAAGTTCCCTAAAGATGGTTTTGAGGATCTTGCAAGGAACGTTTTGAATATTGCTGGTAAACTTCCTTTGAGACTAAGATTATGGGATCTTACTTCCGGGGAATGACCAAGGAGGAGAGGATTGATAACATTGATCCATTTTGAAAATTATACAAGTCATTTAACAGAAGCTATATATGGAGATTAGAAGACTAATTAAATGATAATGTAAAATAGGTGGTGTAGTTACTTGAAAGTACTTGGAAGAAATCTAATGTATTCTTTATTCTCTTCTCTTCTCGTCTCCTGTAAGTTCTACTTATTTCCCATTTGAGTCCTGGTGCTTCAAATATACTTTAAAGCTCTAGTCGTTTCTTCTCTTTCTCTCTCCGCGACCTTTTCTTTTAAAGCGTCGCAGAATCAAGTTGGCTCAGATCTTTCATGATGCAGCAGATGAAGACTACACACCCTTCTGAGTCTTATCATGTTTCCCTTTTTGTTGCAGCTCTTCTCATTGACTTTGATTGATACCTCAAGCGTCAAGACTCTTCATTCTTCCTCTTCTTCAGAAACCAGTGTTTTGAGGATCAAAGTCTTCTGTTAGCTTGGGTTATCACTTCAAATAAACTCTTGTAACTGGTTAGACCTCTTCTCAATGCAGACCACACAGCTGAATGCAAAACAGAACGGCTTGTTTTCAGAGTCATTTAAGCAACTCCCACACTCGTGGCACCGTTCTATACAGACTACGCAAGCTCTGCACGATGCTTTAGGATAAGGATGATCCTTCAATGGACAGGTTTCTGCTGGACAATCAAATACCAGACTTGGTTTCTCACACCACGAGCATATCTCTAGGTCAGTAAGTCGATCATCCTCTAAAGAGAATTCTGATCTACAAGACGTGTAGAATCTCTTCTTCCTCGATTTTGGACCCGCTTTAGCATCTGCTCCCAGTAATAAGTTCAGCTCTTTAAATTGCTCTTTTGTGAAATATAACGCCCCACCAGTGATTAGGCTTTTGACTCCAAGACGGTTCGAGGATTTTAAGTCCCTTAAAGCGGACAGCAGTCCTGCTGTGCTTAGTCTAAGACAACCCGATACACTTAGCTGCAAAAAAAATATATTAAAAGATTCATCGTGTTAGGGACACCAGTTTTAACAAGTGCCTTAAGAATCGAAAACAGAATCCAGTTCTACAACCAGAGAACATGTAAAGACAGATGCAGTATGCAGAAACTTAACACAGAAATGAAAACAGACACACATGCACAGACAATCAGTATCACATAAAAAATATTGGTTCCATTATTGTAAGCTAACGATTTGTCGGCTATATCAACTGTCCAAGATAGTGACTATATAACAAATTATCTTTAAAGAGCAAGGATACAAGAAAAGCTTGGATTAAATTTAGTTTTGTTAGAATAGAAAACTAACCTTTGTGAGATGCGGATTGCTTGCAAGCACTTGTCTCAAACCATAATCAGTGATACCTACACAGCCTCCCAGATTCAAACACTGAAGATCACCTTGAGAACGGCATGTTAACTTCAAAAGAGTCTCATCAGTAACTCTATATTTAAGAAAGGAGTCATTGAGATCAATGGTTCTCCAGAAAAAAGGCTCATTTCTAACCGAGTCACGCAAGGACCTGCAAACCCCTTCAACCGCAAGAATCTCTTTCAACCCTAGATATGTAATGACTAACTCAAAGGCGTCATGAGGTTCACCAGCATCATCATCATCATCATCAAGATCAGTGCTACGGATTTTCTGTTGGGAAATCGAAGTTGGATTATAAAACCAACTCAGGCTCTCGAAGAGCATCTGGTCAACAACACCAATTTGTTCAGCTACTAAATCCTTCTGATTCTCATGAAACCAATCTGAGATTGTGTTCAAAGTCGATCTAACTTTCATACAAAATGGATCATCAGGCAAAGTGACTTCTTCACCCAGTCCCTCAAAATCATTCATCCTGAGGCTGTGGATTTGCTGTTGCAACATCGTATGATGAACACCACTAATTGATTCATCATAAGAATCTGATACTAAAGCCATCGGATTCTCATGAAACCAATCTGAGATCGTATTCAAAGTGGATCTAATGTTCATACAAAAGGGATCATCAGGCAAACTAGTAAGCCCATCATTCCCACCAAAACTCAAAAAATCATTGAGACCCATCACAGAGCCATTACCATTACCATTACCAACAGAATTCATAGTCTCGTAAAGCATCCGATAACCAGAAAACGACATTCGATTCAGGAAATCGTCTTCTTCCCCAAACCCATCACCCAAATTACCAAAACCCCATTCTACTTTTCTGTAATCGCTACCCCAAGCAGCATAAGAACCTCCAAGCTCGTCACAATTAACCTCCATCTAAACCCAGTAAGCTTGAGTATAATTTGTAAAGCTCAAAGACACATCTGATCTCAAAAACAAACGAATCAAAGAATTAAGCTAAATATCTCAAAAGGGTGAATTCAAAAAGACTAGAACAGCAATCAATTTAAGAAGAAGAAGGAAAAAAATCTAAAATAGATCCTTCAAAAATAAAAAACGGATGGGATCTTAACGAATGGGATCGCAAAATCCACGGAGAAAGAAAAGAGAGAGAGAGAAAGGATCGAGAGGAGGAAGAAGAAGAAGAAGAAGAAGATCGAATCAGAGAGAGTTAAAATTGGGAAAATGTGAGAAGAAGGAATGGTTTGCAAAGAAGGGGACTTTTTTTAGGGCTTTTCTCTGGTGCGAATTTGGCGCGTGTCTAACTATAACTTCTTATTATAAATAAACAATTTAATGAATAATAAATGAGTTTCCCTCTCTTCTAAATTCTAAATTTTTTTTTTTTTTTTGGGTCAGCAAATTCTAATTAATGATTACGTCTCTAAATTAGACATTTCCAAATTTGCTGGATTTTCATTACTAGGAAATGAATTTAAGATAATATATATCAAATAATTTAATTTTGTTTTTTTAAATTATGTGGATTATTCAATTTTTAATTTTTTGGCAACAGTTTTATTCCTTGTCTATAATACTATTGCGTTAGTATTGTATTAAGTAATTTACCATTTTTTGAACAAAATTTAAGAAGTTATTGACCCATTATAGATTTTGAACTTTTTAATAAAGAAAATTTTGCTAAATGGCAAGATTGATAATTTAATTAAGAAAATGACCTTTTTTATTATTAGAAAATGATAAAGAAGTATCTAAAAAAAATTGAGATGACAAAAAGTTGCTATTAGAAAATGACAAAAAGTACCTAAAAAGTTTGATATGAAATTTAACGCGTAATTTTAAATATGCTTTTAAATATATATGCGTATATTTATTTGGTACTTTCGTAATAAGTCAATTAATATTTAATTTGTTAAAATTTAGTAAACCTTTGAAATAATAGATCACACGTTCATATGATAGAATTAGAAATCAATTAGATGAAATAGATATTTGTTGTTACGAAAAAATTACTTTTATGCAACAATTAATCACACCGATATTTTTAATTATTAACGCCAATTAATCACATAGATATAACCATCACAATGTGTTTTAATTTATTCTAAGTATTATGAAAAATTTCTTATTGCCAATTTCTTAATTGATTTTCCTTTTGTCAGTAATTTATAAATTAAAAAGTTTGGAAATTCAAACAGGAAGATATCTTAATTAATTTTATCAATTATTATCTAGTGAAAACTTCATGTGTGTATACGTCCAATTCATGGTGTAGACAATTCATTTTTCTCCAATTCTTATATATATATATATATATATTTTTTTTTTTTTTTTGTGTGGAAATTAAAGAAAGAACTATATCGTAGTCCCGTACTATTGTACTATGAAAAATCTTGAGATCCATTCCTCTACTAAGCAGGAAAAGATCTCTCTTAATTTAACTAGTTTTTCCACAAGGCTGCTTTGCATTATGTAAAAACATTAACAGACTAGTACAACAAAAACTACAATACATAAACAATGTCCAAGTGAAGATCACTAGTATACATAAGATTCACTTACAAACTCCAAACTGGTGAAGAGTTTTTATTCAGCAAGTAGGGAAACAAAAAGAAGCTCTTATTTTGTGTGTACTCATCATCATCATCATCTCTGTGTTTATACCATTTACAATGTAGGAGGGATCCAAATGTAGCCATGGGTCTGCATATAACCAGCTTTCTTAAGTAGCTGATCTGCTTCGGCTGGGCCACGGCTTCCTTGTTTGTATGGGATCGATTTCACCTCTCCCTTGTCGATCCTGTGAAGCAGCGGAGTGAAGATTTCCCAAGCTGCCTGTTTTGTGATTGATCACAGACATATATATGTGTTTAAGATCTTCTCAATGGGAAAAATATCAAAAGATTTCACAGCAAATTTGGCTCAAATCAGATTGTGGAAGTTTGTAACAAAATTGGGTTGGGTTCTTGAAATGATGTGAAGTATTCAGGGGTTTTACGTGGTGAAGGAGAAAGGTAAAATTACCTTTAATTCGTCTCTGCGAACAAAGTGTTGTTGGTCGCCTTTGATTCTGCAGATAGATACACAACAAAGTCAACTAAGGGATGAATAAAGGTTTTGATATACAGAACTATTGTTAATAGATTCTTACGTGTCAAGAATAAGGCGTTCGTAAGCCTCTGGAATCGAGACATCTTGGTAACGCTGCTTGTACGATAGGTCTAGTTCACTCTGCACGGTTTGCATCTCCAGACCCGGTTGCTTCACCTGCGCAGCAAAGCCAAAAACTTCAGATTCATTGAATGAATGAACAAAAGTGAATCTCTCCTTTTCTTATTATATCGTAAATTGTGGTTGGTCAATCAGGCACTTACAGTTAGCTTCATGTACATGGCCTCTGAAGGCTGCAAGCGTATAACAAACTCGTTCCTCCCTTGGTTTTGACCTGTTGCATTGCATGAGAGATTAGACCAACAAAATTTGAAGTATTAGTAAATACACTTGATATCTGAGAAGGTTTTATTTGGTTTCGATACAAACATTTAAATATGTCGCCAGGAACATCCTTAAACTGAATGCGAATATCTGCCTTCTTTGAACTCATTGCCTTTCCAGCCTTCAGTATAAAAGGAACACCTGAAAGATACATCAATCCCAAGTCACTAACCACTACTAATAGAAAGGGATTTTGGCATAAAGGTAACACAAGAAGAAAATGAAAGATGAGGAGTGAAGGGGACACGGTACCTTCCCATCTTTCATTGTCTATGCGAAGAATTGTTGTGGCAAACGTTGGAGTGTTTGAGTCATTTGGAACAGTTGGATCATCTCTATATCCTTCATATTGTCCAAGAACCACCTCTTCATCTTTTATGGGAATCACAGATTGAAGAACCTGAAGTTCATTTAAGAAATCAGTCAATTGGTATTAATTGGCTGAAAATGCAAATGAAGATATCACTTGATCCCATTGGATGAAAGATAACCTCCTACAGAAGTTTGGAAATGTAGATGTGACACAAAGATGTGATCAGAAAAATTAAAATGTGATCAAGAAAACTGAAATCACCTTCACTTTCTCATCCCGGATGTGCTCGGGTTTAAGAGAGATTGGTTTCTCCATGGCGACAAGGCAAAGAACCTGTAGTACACTAAAATTGGTTAATATATGAAAGCATCTGCAGTTACAGGGAAGGAAACTTCAAGGAGAAATGTCATATGAAGGTGGCTTTCAAGATGAAAATTCCATGTTTTTCTTCACAATAGACAAATATTTCAAATGTAAAACACTTGCCTGAAGCAAGTGGTTTTGAATAATATCACGAATGATTCTGAAATGGAAGATTATACAAGTCATCAGAATGCAATGATATTGTTGTCTCATGTACATCATATTCAAAGGAAACACTGAGAAAAGCTTACCCGTATTCATCAAAATATCCCCCGCGACCTTCAGTTCCGAAATCTTCTCTGAAAACGATCTGCAAAAAGAAATTAGAGGTTTATGTGGATGGATTCAACTCTAAACTAAGGTTCAGAAATATTTGGGCTAAGCGATCAAGCTCTCACCTGTACGTTTGAAATATTGTCGCGGTTCCATAGTGGCAAAAACAAGCGATTGGCAAACCGAAGAACCAACTGCACTAATGATGCATGGGTTAGATGATCTTTATCTGTCTAAATAAATAAACTATTGACTAGAAGCAAATAAGTGTTACCATGTTTTGGACTAATTCTTTTCCCAGATAGTGATCAATACGATAAATCTGTGGTTCATCAAACAGCGCTCCAATCTGGGAACTCAGTTGCTCTGCAGATTCCAAGTCCTTTCCAAATGGTTTCTCCACAACGATCCTAGTCCATCCACCAAGATCAGCTGGAAAGATTATACATTCCAATGAGAGTTACCTAATCTTTTGTATCTAATAATATTGGCCAAATTTAATAGTAAACTCACATTTGTTAGTGCACCATGCCTTGATCATCTTGCTTACAGGAGGGTATACAGACGGCGGAAGTGCAAGATAAAACAATCTCCTGGAAGATCCTTCAGAAGTCTTTTTAGAGATCTCGTGCTCCGAAATCCCCTTGTCTAATCTCTTAAACCCTTCCTCAGAATCATAAGGACCACTCACATACTTAATCTATACAATTTAGAACCAGAAATTATGTTTTCAGTAACCAAAATAAACGGGACTGCAATCGCGTAATCAAATGGACTAACCAGCTTAAGAAACTTGGACAAAGCTTCTGCTTTCTCAGATGCATTCTTCTCATCAACAAGATATCTACATAACATGATAATATCAAATCAGATATAAAAGTTTTCATAGTCTCAGATGCAACAAAACCAGAAAGGCAGAACATCTAACCTGCGGATTTTATCTCTCAGTTCCTCATCAGAAATCTTACTCCTTGCATATCCAAATATACGAACCTCATCTGGATCAAGAAATCCCTGTGCTCATGTAAACCAAAAAAAAAAAACATCAAAAACAATTGACATTGAAACAATAAAACATAGTAAAAAATCTTGATTTAAAAACCTGATGGTAAAGATTGAAAAGTGCAGGAAAAGTCTTCTTCTTGGCAAGATCACCAGAAGCACCAAGCACAATGATCGAGAGGCTCCCAGTTTCAGAGACTGGATTGTATTCTTTCACAAACGAATCATTCTTTAAAGTAGACCTATTCTCAACATGCCATTGCCCAGAACTCATCTTCCACAACAAGTTTAACCCTCCAAGCAAAACGGTACCACAGAAGAGAAGAACACACAACAAACCTGTAAACGAAGATATGAAGTCAAGTGGAATTGTAATCATTGTGTTACGATTGATTGATTAATCATGAAACCAAAAGCTACATATCAAGATTCAACATTTCGAATCTCAAGAAGATTCTTAGCTTAATCAATACGAAAATTAGATAAGAATTGATTGTATGGATCAGGTTTCATCTAGAAAAAACGAAACACAGAATCTTAGGGATCAAAGAACAAAGTTTTTGGCTCAATTTTACAATCGGAACAATAAAGCAAGCGAGAAGAGATCTTAACCCTTCGACGGTGGCGACCAAATTCAGAAGTTTGGAGAATTTTGTTTTGTATGAGTTTGATATTTCGAATACTTTATACAGAAGATTTAGAAAGCCGACGATTAACCAAAAAAGGAATATGATTATAATGAACTAGTATTATATATCCGGAATATAATAATATATCATATTTTATTTATATTTTATTAAAGATATATTTTATAAATAATTTTTGATTGTCAAATTTTGAAGAAGAGAATGATCCACAAAATTTTGATTTATTTTTTTCTGTGAATAACCATATAAATTTGAAGTAAATATTTTAAATAATATTTTCCACAAAAGCAAGTAAATTAAACACTAAACACTAATATAAACACTCCTAATAAACCATATTAAAATACATTAAACACTAATATAAAAAATCTTCTAAAATATAATAATATTTGGTAAAACAAATTATTACATTTTTATCAACCAATAATAACTTTATATCTATGAGCATATTGTTTGTTTTGATATTTCTTGCTTCCCATTTCGAAGCAAGCGTACTATACTACGACGATAAATACGATTTTTGTCTAATTGATCTAGGGTAAGATGAACTCTTGAATTCATTTTTCTGATTTAATATGATGAATAACAAAAGTTAAAAGATCAATGAGAAAATGATTTGTTAAGAATTTATACTTTGGTATTTATAACCAAAATACTACAATATTAATTTGGAAACTTAACATAATTGTTATGTAAAATATTAAATATTAAACATTTTGCTAAAACTGGCAATTGTGTTTTCTGATAATACATTAACAATAAGTTGTTTTTTCTATTATTTTCTTTTTTCTGTTATTTACATTTTTATTTAAACTGACAAAAATCTTAATTGATTATCTATTCTACATTTTATATAGAAAATTACCATTACCAAAAAGTTGAAAATTACCAAATTTTCTGCTGTTGATAATTTTGCGACAAAAATCTTAATTAATTATTTATTAGACATTTTTATATAAAAAATTACCATTACCAGAAAGAAACACGTGTCACAATCTAAATTAGCGATAACACGTGTCAAAATCTAAAGAGTTATCCCTTTGACACGTGTCACGCTCACGTTAAACACGTTCAAATTTATATAATAAGATTTTTATATAGAATATTACCATTACCAGAAAGAGACACGTGTCACAATCTAAATTAGCGATAACACGTGTTAAAATATAATGAGTTATCCCTTTGACAGTATCACGCTCACGTTAAACACGTTCAGGTTTATATAATAAGATTTTTATATAGAAAATTACCATTACCAGAAAAAGACACGTGTCACAATCTATATTAGCGATAACACGTGTCAAAATCTAATGAATTATCTCTTTGATACATATTACGTTCATGTTAAACACGTTCAGGTGTATATAATAATTATATAAGATCGTTGTCAAAAGAAAATGTAATGATTAGATGAAATCACTACGGGAATAATTATATTATAAGTTAATTAAATGGCAAGTGGTAATAATTTGAGAATTCGAGAGTAGTGATGGTTGAGCTTGATCATCCCATTATCTTATCTTAGATTTGAAGATATTTTTTTTGGATAAAAAAAGTCAAAAAGAATAAATGTGACGTTTTTGGTTTTTCAATACATTTTGACCGTTGGATTTCACCTACCAACAAATATCATGTGTTTGATCAGCCACCACAAAATAGTGTTCTCTTTTATTAGCATTTATAAATATACTTTTTCAGTCTATTATATCATCATCCATTATTTTAATTTTAAAGCCGAAGGGAGAATCTAATTTTTCATGTAATAATATGATTGGTCAACATTTTCTATGTGCATCATATGAACACAAATGTCTTAAAGCATAGCAGTAAAGAGATAAGTGGTACATACCAATTGGATCATAAACATTAGACTGTTAACACTTTTTGATAGCAATTAATCGTCATTTACTTAATTATTATCTTCCACATTGTTATATACGTAATTAATTCATCTAAAGATCATATGGCGTAGCCCAACGCGTCCATTTACTTTCTAGTTTCTACTTTGGCACGAAACAGTTAAAAAAAAAAACAGAGAATAAATGCTATAATGGAAGTAACTTTTACCCCCACAAAATCCAAATGGGCCAAGATATTAAAGCTCATACCGACACAATAAGATTGCTACTGTGATGCTGACACACTCGAACCGTCACATTTCAAAGGCAACATGCTGCTAGTTCTTGTTATGTGGGTAACGTAAGTGAAATCACATTTTAAACCACTTAGGCTTTGTAGTCTTCTTCTCTGTGGGTTTAGGCTCGTGTTCAACCGGTACAGGACCAGAGTCAACTGTGTCTGGCTCTGACGACGGCTCAACCGGTTCCTCTGCTTTGGTCATGACCTCTAAATCTTTCAGTGACAAGATCTCTTCATTAAGATAAGGAGTTGAACTAGCACCGTCATCTGCAAAGACCATTAGGGTTTTAAGAGAAAAGTTAAGAGCTCAGTCCTCTTTCCAACAAATTCTTTTCGAGTAGTATGTAAAGCTCATTTTTCAGGAAATCAAGATTATAGTTCAACAGTGAATCTATTTGACACACCCGACTTAACCAGCCTTCTAAGATTATTGTTCCCTATGTATTCGCATGATCCGAAACTTCTTCTCAAGCTATATCAATCCTAAGTTTGCAAGTGTTTTGGAAAATTTCACAGGCATAGTTTTCAGTTCCTAAGAGATCTCACTTACTAAATCTATAATCCAATACATATTGCAATGCAATACAAGTTTCTCAGAGAAAGAGGAAGTCTACAATATCGTGTGAAGGTAATGGCACAAACTAACCTTTTGGTTGATCGTTTGCAAAGTAGACAATTGCTCCAGGAACAAACCCAGCAGAGTAGAAGTCTTGTGAGAAATCTTTTATCTGCTTCTTGGGAGGAGTTGTATCTACAAAAAAATAATACGGTGTCGGGTTTCTTGTCTTGAGAAACGTAAAATTAGAAATCTGTGTAATGGAAACATACACAAGTAGAAAGGAATATCTGGGTGGGCAACTACTCTTGTGACAAGATCAATCAAGCATTGGATCTTTTCTGAGGGATGAAATGTTGCCTCCAATGTGTGATTATCAGGAAAACGAACCCGGATTACAGCCTAGATAGTATCAATCTATAAACAGTCAGTGGGATAAAACAACTTTCCAAGCATGAAAACAAGACAAAGTGTTTTAGAAAGTAACAAGAACCTTAGTAAGCTTTGATCGACGAGCAGCTTCTTCTGCTTCCCGGAGTTTTCTTGTCTTCAAGGATTTATCTTTTGTAGAAGTAAATTACATGTTAGAAGAAGTAAACAACCAAGTTGATCAGCGATATCCCAAATCGATTAGCAAATTTCCATGAAAAATGACCAAATGTAAACCAAAACCATACAAATTAATCAGATTCTTCAGAACATCTTACCTTCTTTCTTAGTAGCCAGAAGGCGGTAATAATCTGCAGGTGTGAACTCGTAGAAATCATCAGATTCATCTTCTGTGGAATTTTACAAACAACATATACAATAAATGACAAGACTTGTTCAAATTCAGATCAAATGCAATATTAGCCAGAATCAGGAATCCGCTAACTTACCAGCACTAGAAGCTTGAGTTGGCCTCTGTGAAATACTCGAAGTCTCGAAAACACGAATCTTTCGCCCTAATTTTTCTCGCAAATCAGCAAGTTTAGCCTGATTTTACGAAATTAATCAAATAAACATCAAATTCGACATAAGAAAAGGCCAAACCCTAGAGAAGTTTGCGTGAAACCCAAAGGTAAAAGAAGAAGAAACGTATTAGCTTAAAACGCCCAACAGAAAATTGCAGATCAAACCAAATCCGAAATGGAACTAGGAATCAGATGATAAATCAGTGAGGGAGAAGAAGAATGAAGTCAGACCTGAGCTGAAGAAGAAGAAGCTTCCATGGAATCGATGATCTCGAGTCGTCTCCGTTTGAAGGTGTGAAGAGAAGGGTCATCAGCAAACATCAGACCCGGTTCAAGTTATTCTTTACTTGTTCACTGCAAATCACCGTCTAATAATAATACACGGAATGAAAACAGATTTTGTTTTAATTAATTGGAGCATTCTTTTAGGGGATTTCAATATAAGCCCACTATGTTTTGTTCCTTGCTTACAATCCCCCTATGCCTTTTTTTTTTTTTTTTTTTCCAATTAAACACGTAAAAGTAGGTCTTAAACTATTAAACAAAATGAAAATGAATCCTCTCTAGGTTTTAGAATAAACTCCAAGGCTGTCCGCTAAATTTCTGTTTTTTAAATATAGCGATGGAGAGTTTTGAAATCAGCTGTAAAAAAATATCTTTGTAGTTAGATATGGGATGCGGGTCAACCTGTTCCGCCCCGCATAAGAATTTTCTTCCTAAACCAAGTCCACACCCGCCCCGCAAATTATCTGCGAGGTCCGCGGATACTCACAAACCCGTAACACGCAAATCCGCAATGTGTAAACACGTTAAATCAGCCAAAAAACCTGCAAAATCCACCAAAAAAGCCGCATAACCCGCCAAAAATGTATGGGGTAAATTGTGCAAATGTTAAAGTTTTGGGAAAAAAATAATTTTTAAAAAAAATATAGGGTAAAAAATGTAAATTCTATAAAATATTAGAAAAAACAAAATAAAAATTGGCGGGTACCCGCGGACCCCACTGAGCTCGTCCGCAAACCCGCCAAATCTTCAATCCGCATAAGATCCGTCCCGCCAAAAACTCCGCAGAAATACCTAGACTCATACCCGTCCCGCGGCGGGTCAAAACTCGCGGACTATGGACCTAATTCCGAGGCCTACTAGTGGTAGAATGTATCTTTAACCTCTTGATATTGAATATTTTCTTCGGACTCGAGGTTAAGTTATTACTCATATTTTTTTTAGAGTAATATGCTTTTACCCTATTTTGGATTTTAGATAATAGAAATTTGGGTAGCAAATCTGTAACCCCTTGAATGATTTTTCTCCTCTTTTAATAAAATACAATTAATGACAAAAAATTAATAAATAAATCATAGATGAATTGTGTGTTGCAGTTATCGATTATCTATCGGTTCTTTGAGCGGGTTTCTTAGAAGCTAGCTCATTCGTGATATTCTTGACATATGCAATTACAAAGAATTAAGGAGATTCTTCTTTTTTGGAGAATGCTAGACTTTGTGTTTTGGAGTTATTGCCAATAGGTTTGAAACCCGTTTTCAGAGAGTGTTGTGTGAGAATCTCTTTTAGTTGTCTTCGTAAACCTTAAATCAAAGTTGTGAATAATATTATCAATGAGACATGAAAAAAACCATCCTCTTCTTGTTGTAGGTTAAGAGTGTCCATTGTTTTCTTTGTAGTTTATCTTGGAATTCCGCTCTTTATGAAACATTTTCTAATTCAATATCAATCAGGAATAAAAAATAATAATAATATTAAAAATTTTAAATATATTTTTTTGTTGGAATGTTCAAATTTATTAATCAAAAAAAAAAATTTATGTACAAACTTGACACAACCAAAAATTATATTTTTTTTAAAAAAACAGAATTTAAATAGTAATAAAAATTCGCACTCCTCTTACTCTAAACAACGTTGGAGGCTCATCTTGTCAGGTCCTCAATTTATTGGAAATGACATTTGTGGATGCCACAGAATGGTCTCGCAGTAAGACTTCCCCTGTGGTATCACTCTAGCGGCAAATCCTTCCTAGAAGCAGTAAATGGAGTCCTCCACCATTTGGTTCTTTGAAATGCAATGTGGATGCCAGCTGGTCTGAGAATAAAGAAGTGTGTGGTACGGGTTGGATCCTGAGAAACAACATGGGTAATCTGGTCTGTCTATGCCATAAGACCTATCCCAAATTGCAGAAGCAGAAGCAGAAGCAGCGGCTCTGTCATGGACAGTTCAATGTGTAGTCAACTTAGGCTATGCATCGGTCATCTTTGAGAGTGACTCTAAGTCACCAATCGAGGCGCTTCGGAATGAGTTGGATTGGCCAAGATTACAAACTTTCACATCTGAGATTCTCAAGAAGGCATCATCATTACCAATTCATTTCACATATGTTGGAAGAACCGCTAACAAAGTGGCAGATCAATTGGCAAAAGATTCTAGTTTGAATCAAGTTTACGTGACTTCTATTGATTTTGTGGCATCTTCGAATTTGTGTTCTTTTATGCATATGAACTTTGTAGATCGGTAATTTGAATGTGTTTTCAGTGGAAAAAAAAACAATGTTGGAGGACGTCGATGAGCTGAGCTTCAGGCTATCAGAAGAGCGCAAAAAAACTATCCGGTTGCGGATCGATTTCTTAGTTTACCGAATGAGGAAGGACTTAATCTGCATGTACATATGTGACGTCTTTCATTCGGTTTTCGTCATATATGGTAGATAGATATCTTGAATGGTTTATCTCGAGTAAGTCGAACGAGTGGATGATAAAATGATGAAGTGTGGTCTCTCAACCAAGAATATATCACCAACTATATTCGTCCAAATCATATATATATATATATGTGTGTGTATAAAGTAGAAACAACCTTCAGTTTTTCATAAAACATACCTTTTTTCTGGTCACTAAATCAGAGAACATACCTAAACTAAAACTTTGAAGAATAAAAATAAAAAACAAAGAGAATTATTATTATAAAAATACAGATATTTTAGCTAAAGACATATCGACAAAAAAAATATTTTGACATAATGATGTGCCATCTAGCTCTAGGTTCTACCCAAAAAAAAAAAAAAAAAGTATATTTGCACCTGAAATTAATAAAGTAGCTACCATTAAAAGGAAAAATAAAGCCTTTAGAAAAACAAATATATTGCCTTGGAAAGTTAAAATTTATTAATCTGATAGTCTCTTCCCACCTAAGCTTCTTTGCTTTTTGTGAATTTTATTTTTGTTCTATCCTCATCTTTCAACCTCAATCCAAGCTCCAAATCGAAGCAATCTTCACTCTCCACAAACCCTAATTCGATGCAGTTGCAATCTCCACCTTAATCTCTCTTCATCTTCCTCTTTCCATGGATCCGTAAATCTCTGTAAACTCACAAAAGGTGTTTCAAATTCGAACCGGAGAAAAAACGAAAATGCCGAGCGTTGGTGTGAAGCTCTACAGTGTCTTCTTCAAGTTCCTTTTGAGACACCGTTTACAGAACCGGATTCAATCTTCCGGTGATGAATCTTCCTCGGATCAGTTCGGTGTTACGACCCGACCCGAAGAATCTGTCGCTGCTCCGAATCCGTTATTCACCGACGGTGTTGCAACCAAAGATATTCATATCGATCCGTTAACTTCTTTATCCGTACGGATTTTTCTTCCTGAATCTGCGCTTACGCCGCTCGAACCGAGCACCTCCGCCGGTGTACATTCCGGTAAGGCTCGAAATCTCAACAACCTCGCCGGATCGGATCTTCTTATTAGGAGAAACAGCTTAGGTTCGTCTAATTCGTTGTTGTCTCACAAGGTAGAATCTAGAAGGAACAGTTACGGTTGCACCACTGGTTCTTCCTCTCCTGAACCAGGATCCTCCGACGTGTACAGAGGATACTCACCGTCGTCGGCTGGAAACTCTAGAAAACTTCCTGTGATGTTGCAGTTCCATGGTGGTGGATGGGTGAGTGGAAGTAACGACTCAGTGGCTAATGATATCTTTTGTAGAAGAATGGCCACGCATTGTGATATCATTGTCTTGGCCGTCGGGTACAGGCTTGCACCTGAGAACCGGTATCCCGCGGCGTATGAGGACGGATTCAAGGTGTTGAAATGGCTGGGGAAGCAGGCAAATTTGGCAGAATGTAATAAGTCGATGGGAAATTCGCGGCGAACCGGAGGAGAGGTGAAGAAATCAGAAGTGAATAAGCATATCGTGGATGCTTTTGGTGCATCATTGGTTGAGCCTTGGCTGGCAACTCATGCTGATACCTCGAGGTAAAAACAATATCTTTCCATCCTACGAAATTTAGGGAAATTTTGACTCTTGTTTAGGTAGTGAAACTTGTGAAAGAGCCAAGAATTTGTTAGAAACAATTGCGTGTGTGTGTGTGTGTGCGCGCCTTCCTATATAGGTTTCTCCAGCTGAAAATCTAAGCTTCAATGCCAATTCTTTTCCTATGCAATGTCCTGTGATCTTTGATCTGTGATCTACTTGTGGGAGGATTTGATTAACTACTGTGTTATTTCTTTACTCTTCACCTTAATAGTCTTTATAGGTCCATCATGTCTTGAAATTTTTTAAAAGACACTTGCTTTCTTACGGTACTTCTGTTGCTGCTTCTCCCCTTTTCCATTGGCCTGAAATCTGGTTATGTTTGGTCTTCATTGATTTCTTGGGCCTAGTACATGCTGGATATGTAAATTCATTTCTCTGGATTCCAAGAACGTTCTTGGAATTAGATTAGCAAGCTTGTCATTTGATGGAAAGAAATCATCTGCTTAGGATTTAGTTTTCTTGAAAATGCGCTTGGTTTGTCAACTGTGATGCATATGGTATGTCACACCAAAAACCTGTTTTGCCATATTTTAATGATTACTGCTTTCAGGTAGCTCAAGGAATTGCTTTCCATAAGTGTTCTGCTTTTGGTTCTTAAGATCTTCTAAGGATAACGAAATTAGATCCCAGAAGAGTTTTCAGATATAAATCTTTGTAGATCGTTGCTTTCATGTGATTCAGGTGAAACAAAATCTTACCGAGTTCTGTGACTTCTCAAAATTTGAAACTTCAGATGTGTGCTTCTTGGTGTGAGCTGTGGTGCCAACATAGCAGACTACGTATCCCGCAAAGCCATTGAAGGTGGTCAAAATCTAGACCCTGTCAAGGTTGTGGCTCAAGTCCTAATGTACCCGTTCTTCATCGGTAACGTTCCCACACAGTCCGAGATCAAACAAGCAAACTCATACTTTTACGACAAACCTATGTGCATTCTCGCTTGGAAGCTTTTCTTACCAGAAGAAGAATTCAGCTTGGACCACCCGGCAGCAAACCCGCTCGTTCCAGGCCGAGGTCCACCGCTCAAATTCATGCCACCGACACTAACCATTGTCGCAGAGCATGACTGGATGAAAGACCGAGCCATCGCTTACTCAGAAGAGCTAAGAAAAGTCAATGTAGATGCTCCTGTGCTAGAGTACAAAGACGCAGTTCACGAGTTTGCAACCCTCGACATGCTTCTTAGGACTCCGCAAGCTCAGGCTTGTGCAGAAGATATCGCAATCTGGGTCAAGAAATACATATCTCTCCGTGGCCACGAGTTCTCATACTAGTGTTCACCAAAAACTCCAGGTAGCAAAAAGAGCTGAACCAAAAGTAAACCGGGTTTTTTTTCGGATTTTGTTGTTTCTACCAGGAAGTAAAAAAAGACAATCGAGGTCTTTCTCTCTCCGAGTAGAGTTGGTTTAGAGAGGTGTTACTTTGTGAGATGGGTCGAGTGAAGAAGACTCTGTTGTCTCGGGGTATTTCCCGTATAACTAAACAATGTCTACCACATTTTAAGATTTTTTATAGTTTGCTTAAGAGTTCCTGCTTTTTGTATATCATCGTATTGAGGAACGTCCAGTTTGGTTAACCTAACCAAACCAAATACAGACCAAAAAAATTGATCTGTGTACCAAATCTTATTTAAAAATTTTGATTTGTAAGGTTTTTAGAGTCTGAAAAGTACGATAACTGAATCCTCTTTTCAACAATATCATGGTATGAGGTTCGGATTACAACTCTAAAAGATAGATGCAATTTGTGAGATATGTGGTAACAAAGTTTTGTTTGTAGAAGAGCCTCATACACGTTTTCTCTTCAATCTTTATGTGCCTATTTTGTTACCTATGAATATTGGGACCGGCCCGCTAGATCTGATAGACGCGGAACGGCACATCCGCACATCTAACACCTCTAAGCTAGCTATTCACTTGTTTTTTCACTTTCCTCTTAAGCATATGTTTACCAAAAAGTTATAACCATGTAGTAGTTACTTTTTATGTTTTTAAATTGAATACCCTTTTATAAAAACAAAATCCAAGCTCCAAGCTATATGTAGTATAATCTCCCACTCCCAGCAAAGCTCTCTCTCTCTCTCTCCACCTTTGTACTTCCAGATCTAACCTCACTTTCGTCACAGTACTTCCACAACAACCACAGAGATCAAGGAAACAAGAGCACTTTCACTCCAATCGATTTTTACTTTACTCTTGAAAGCTTGAAAATTGTAGATCTAGGCAGTTTTCACAGGAAGCGACGACGCCAAAGAGACGAGAGAGAACAGATAAAACCCTACTGATTTGAGATCTAAGCTAATTAATGTACAGTGAAAACCCAGTTAGACTCAACTTTACTGTTTATGGTTCTTCACTTGTGTGATTCAATTTGATACTAAAAAAAAAATTGTATGCTTTGTTTGATTCTCTGTTTTCATTATGAGTGATTTTGATCACACTGGTCTGTTAATTTTTCTTTTTATCTGAATATGGCATGCTTTGAAATGCGTGATGTAAGATTTGCTATGAGCAGCCAAGGCGTTCGACCAAGCCTGAGGATAGTTGGCGTTGTGATTTTAGCGGCATGGATTGGTCTTGCGGCTTTGTTTGGTTTGCTGAAACCTATAAAGAATGGTTGTACTATGACTTACATGTATCCCACTTACATTCCTATCTCTGTGACGGATGATGCAACTCCTGGAAGATATGGACTCTATCTTTACCATGAAGGTTGGAGGAAGATTGACTTTAAGGAGCACCTTAAGAAACTTAGTGGAGTTCCAGTTCTTTTCATTCCAGGCAATGCTGGTAGCTACAAGCAGGTAAGGCTCCTCCTTTTCTTGATTTAATCTTCGAGAGCTAGAAATAACCCATTTTTAGTAATATTATATGACTTAGATAGTGCCACTATTACGACCAAAAAACAAAAGCTACTATAAAAGCTGAAGTTGGGAATTCCTTAACTAGCAGTTTTTCATGTTATTGTGGAGCCAGTTGTTTCTTTTACTCCAGAACAATGTAATATATCCCGCTTCTGTTGGGAACTTATCTCCAGATTTCATATACCAGACTCCTTATAGCCCCTGTGATTTATATTGCTCATGCAGGTCAGGTCTGTGGCAGCAGAATCTGATAGAGCATATCAGGGCGGCCCATTTGAGCGCACATTTTATCAGGAAGCTTCTCTCTTCCGTGGGGGCGGTGCAGATACAGAGTATGTAGACTATGATTTGCCTAGTCAATACAGTAACAGACTAGATTGGTTTGCTGTGGATCTTGAAGGTGAACATTCTGCAATGGATGGTCGCATACTTGAGGAGCACACTGAATATGTCGTATATGCCATTCATAGGGTGGGAATTTTGATAGCTTAGCTTTATTCCCTTCATGAAATTCTTAACTAAAAGTACAGAACCATATTATTTAAAATTGTTAATTGCTGGGTATAAAGATGCTCTTGTGCGTGGGAACTTCTTATCACAAGTTTCATCAAGCAAAGTTCTCTAAGATAACAGAACATACTGCTTTGAGTCTTGTTTCCAATTGAGTTTCTCTCTATTTGACCCCTTATTCTTATCCACTTATTTTCTTCAGATTCTAGATCAATATAAGGAATCTCATGATACCAGAGAAAGCGAAGGTGCTGCTGCGTCCAGTAATGTACCACATAATGTGATATTGGTTGGCCATTCTATGGGTGGTTTTGTTGCCAGAGCTGCTGCAGTCCATCCTCGTTTGCGGAAATCAGCTGTGCAAACCATTCTAACACTCTCAAGTCCACACCAGTAAGTTGTCTCCATGCTTAACAAGTGTTAATCGCCAAACTACATGGTTTAGGTTTTTATGTGTCTAATTTCATCCAGATCACCTCCTCTGGCATTGCAGCCATCCTTGGGGCATTACTTTGCTCAAGTGAATCGAGAATGGAAAAAAGGGTATGAAGTTCAAACATCTCCTGGGGGAAGTTATGTGTCTGACCCGTTACTATCCGGAGTTGTTGTTGTATCCATTGCCGGTGGCTACAATGACTATCAGGTCTGAAAAATATCCACCAGTATTTTGGTTTATTTTGTTGTTTGCTCCATTCTTTATGTCGTAGTGCTTTCTTTGATTGTATTTTAGTTCCAGTGGATGAGATTTGAACTGTTCTTAAGGCTTAAGATGTTCTCGTTTGCCTCAGGTTCGATCGAAGTTAGAGTCACTTGATGGCATTGTCCCTTCAAGTCATGGCTTTATGATAAGTAGTACAAGCATGAAAAACGTGTGGCTGTCAATGGAACATCAAGCTATTTTGTGGTGTAACCAATTGGTTGTTCAAGTAGGTAAAAATTCCCTAATTGGTAATCTGGAAAATGCCATGTTCAAGGAATTTTGAAATTTTGCATGCCATGCAGGTTTCACATACGCTTCTTAGTTTGGTGGACTCGAAAACTAGTCAGCCATTTTCTGATACTGAAAAGAGACTTTGGGTTTTAACCCGAATGCTTCAAAGTGCATTAGCTCAAAGTTTCAATGGAATGACACCCATGAAAGTTTCTCATGAGTTAGCCATGGTGGCCTCAAAGGGTAATAATACCATCTCTACCTTGAACCTATGTATATCTTGTTTTCTCAGACTAGAAGTCCTCAAAGAAAGGATATAGTATTTCCTTATTTAAGTTATAAGCTTGTCTGATCTTGAGGGTGATTAACATCTATCAGCATATGTTGTCAAGTAGTGCAAACATAAAAGCTGGAGGTATCTTTTATCTATTAAACAGTTTTCGAGGCAATGGCTAATTATGAGAACAATTTTATTAGGTGTCCATATTACTGTGGGTTCATGTATTCTCTTAACATTGTATTTTCTATCTTTCCAGGCTCTGAATCACAACGCTCCACGTGTTCCCTGGATTGGAGGGATGATGCTCTCGATAGGGATCTATACATACAAACAAGTACTGTTACGATTTTGGCAATGGACGGGAGAAGGCGCTGGTTGGACATAGAGTTATTGGTCTGTGCTGATAGTATTCCCTTAGGGATGTCATTTTAGACCTATATATATCACTTAAATTTCAATATCGATCTCCCATGACACATTTTCTGTACAATAGGGGTCAAATGGAAAGAACCACTTTATCTTTGTTACAAATCTGGCGCCTTGTTCTGGAGTAAGACTCCATCTCTGGCATGAGAAGGAGAAATCAAATTTAAATTTACCGGTTTGTGAAAGGGTTGTGGAAGTTACATCAAAGATGGTTCTCATCCCAGCAGGCCCTGCACCAAAACAGGTGAATATATACTGGGTCTGCCAAAGTAATTTAGGCGATCAATTACATTATTGCTGGATTTGTTTCCTGTAATACAAACTCAACGTTTATTTCCTGTGTGCATGTTTACTAACTAGATTTTTCTTTGCGTATATGTTTACTAGTCGGAACCAGGGAGTCAGACCGAACAAGCTCCCCCATCTGCAGTGCTGAAGCTCGGGCCTGAAGACATGCGTGGATTCAGATTCTTGACTATCTCAGTTGCGCCTCGCGAAGTAAATTCTCACCTTGATACATTTGCTTTCTTTCAAAATTAAGCAGTTTTTGAATGACAAAAAGCGTGTAACTGAAATGAGACCTTCTCTTGCACAGGCCGTTTCTGGTAAACCTCCTGTAGCAGTTTCCATGGCAGTAGGGCAGTTCTTTAATCCCGAAGAAGGGGTCGTGGAGGTCTCATCTCAATCAATGCTCTTATCCACTTACTGGGCAAAGGTTATCATTCTGAAAAGAGGCCACCCTCTTCATTTGCATCTCCAAGGCTTTGAAACTAAGCTAGTGAAATCTTTGGTTAACTGATTTTTCAGTTTTGGATTACTTTTCTGCAGGAAATATTTTTGAAGGAGGACCATCCTCTAGCTTACAATTTATCGTTTGCTACCAGCTTAGGTCTATTGCCCACAAAACTGTCCCTGAAAACTGCTGGATGTGGAATTAAAACTTTTGGTTTACCAGATGGCGAGACAGGAGACTTGGACAAGGATAGTGAGTATTCCAAACCCTCTCTTGAATCCTAGAGATCTTTCATTTTGTAGCTTATATCTCATAGTTTTGTCTGTTAATCTTCTAGTCAGCATCTGCCTAGATTTCCAGTTCTCTTGGAATAATATATTAGTCTTCGGTTCGTAAACTTAAAGATTGTCATTCCCCTATCTATGTTATAAATCTGATCATTGTTCAAATTTCAGAGCTCTGCAAATTGCGTTGTTTCCCACCTGTTGCTCTTGCCTGGGATTCTGCTTCTGGACTTCACGTTTTTGCAAATCTCTACAGTGAGACAATATTTATTGATTCATCACCAGCTCTTTGGAGTTCTCAGAGTTCTGAGAAAACTACCGTTATGCTACTGGTCAGAATTTTTTTAGACAAAGCTAGTCTCTGTCATTCTCACTGAAACAGAAAACTCAAATGTTTCTTCCGTTTCCGTGCCCTTCTACAGGTTGACCCTCATTGCTCATACACCGCAAGTGTTCAAGTCTCTGCTCCATCCGTGTCCAGCAGATTTGTACTTCTATATGGTCCTCAGGTATCTTTATCTTTAACCTCTTGAGTATCATATGTACGCACTCACATGATACTAATTATGCATGTAATAGTAGCGTGCTATAAAATCATTACAGTGCATGAGCCGGTGTCACTTGCCGCAAGACTTCCTCTCCAAACTTGATAACCTTTTGTTTCTTAAATACGAGGTAGCTTTTTTTTTATGAGGGATTGAACATTTCTTCACGTGGCGTCTGATATTGCAGATAGTTGGCTTCTCATTTGCCGTCATAATGTTTGCTCTTATGCGGCAAGCTAATCAATGGGACAACAAACTATCAGTGCCACCATTGCTCTCTGCTGTAGAGTACAATTTAGAAATGCCATCTCCATTTCTGCTTCTAGCTGCTTTACCTCTTATAAGTTCATTGTTCTACTCCTTCTTAATGGCTCAGCCAATTCCTCCCCTCACAAGCTTCACAGTGGTCTCGTTGATCTGTTATTTGTTGGCCAATGCCTTCATCAGTGTGTTAATTATTGTCTCCAGATTTGCCTTCCAAGCGTTGGCCCTTGTCCATACCACTGTTAAATCAAGGTAATTGCTTTGCTTTCATCACGTTTTTTGGTTCAATCCAAAACTACTCACCGCTGTCCAGAAATAGCTGAATAAGTGTCAATGTTTTGCAGGTGCCAAGCTTTGGAAAGAAACTATTCTCTTGCTTTCCTTCATTGGTTTTCTATACTTTCTTCCAGTTTCGTCTGTTTAAAGGTTTGCTTTTTCGATTCTGTCCTTTATCTAAAGCCATTTAATATTAACCGCATGTTGTCCTTGCTTAACATGAAAAATATAGGATAGGAGAGTTCAGCATCTTCACTTGGCTAAGTTTTATCATCAGAATGAGTTAGTGAGATTCTGTTTCTTAAAGCAGGCAATCCGAATTCTGAAGCTCAACACAACAATTGTTATGACACTAGTCGCAGTTACCTTGGTGTCCTTTGTTCATCCGGCTTTGGGTCTTTTTGTACTCCTCGCCTCTCATGCCCTTTGCTGCCATAACTCCATGTGCTGGTACGCAAGCTTTCTGTCTTCTCAAATGCTGTCATGTGAGATAGGAAGATGCCTCAAAATTACATCAAACAATAATGATTTACCCATTATAAAACCAATATTTGATCCAGAAAAATTCAAACTCAGAAATATAGAAAGAAATTCATTAATCAGAAACCAGTAGGAGGCAATCAAAGCTGATGGTAGTTTTCATTTTTTGTTTCATGGAAGTATCATGATGGCATCGAGGAGAAAGGAATCAGTCGACCAGAAAATTGAAGCCGAGCGTAAAACGCGACATCCCTCGAGCAGAGAGGATTCCGTATCAGGAGATTTGTCTGAAAAGTCATTCGTTGAGACACAAGCAGACATCTTCAACCACAGGCACGGGCTACTACTATTGCATCTCCTTGCAGCTTTGATGTTCGTACCCTCTCTTGCCGCTTGGTTCCAGGTACTTTTTCCGTGTCCATATCAGGCATTCTTCGATTTGAAATTCGATTGACTCTAATTCAACTAGTGAAAGTGCTTTATTTTGCGTTTTACTACTCAAGTTTTATGGCTTTTTAGCTTATGCCAATACCTGAAAAAAAAGGCTTGATTGATGTTATAATGGAATATTCTTGTAGCGGATAGGAACAGGACAAAGCTTCCCTTGGTTTGCTGACTCTGCTCTCTGCGTTGGTGTAATCTTCCATGGAATACTGAACTTGAGACCCGAGTCAAGCATCCTACGCTCTTTCCCGTTTCTCTCAGGACACCAACTCCGTCCCCATCACATCTATCTTCTCGCCGGCTACTACTGCTTCTTCTCCGGGCTAGAGTTGGCTCCATACAAAGTGTTCTATGCGATAGCTGCTTTAGGCTATATCTCTTTGGCTCTTAAGATCTCACAGGTGAACAAGAACGACCTACGTTTCCGTACCAAAAGCAGAATACACAGAAACTGAGTTTTACAGTCGCATGATAGCACATTTCTGTGAGCCGAAAATCGCTACTCGACCCTAAACGCTCGAATGAATGACCGAGATTTATTTTCAATCGGTCAGGTGGGTTGATTAGGGATTTCAAAAATGAAATCAGGAACATTAATTAGAATTGGTTTCATTGTTTATTTCTCGTGTTGTTGTTTTGTATTTTCTCTTATGTTACAAGGGGCTTGATTACTTGAACCAGAATACTATGATAAATTTTGTATGATTTGGTCTTAGGTAAATTGTCTGTTTCTTCACAAAAATAATCATTTTAAGCTCTTATAACACCCACAAAGCAATGTAAAATGAAAAAAAAAACAAAAAAAAACAGAAACAAATGTCATTAAAAGCCAAAACAAGGAATTTACGGAATTCAGAATATGAAACCAGCCACCAAAGCCATGGTGGCTACGGCCAAGCCAATGAAGATATCGGCGGCAACAATGACGGCGGAGCTTGGTTTTGTTGCGTGGTCATTGTCGTAATCGTATTGGGCCGAGACCATGGCAATCATCAATGCCAGCACCAAATAAGCTCCTGTCAACTGAAAAAAGATCTTCATCATTTTGAGAGAAGATTGTTGAAAGTGATTTGCTTATATAGAGATAATTTGATGTGAATGTTAGATATGTAAAAAGATCCATTTATTTAAATGAAACTTTTATATATGATTTTATTTTTTTGCGCCGGCTTGATTCTTGGTTATATTTGATTCTGACTTTCACATTAGTTTAACAAGAAAAAATAGTTGTAATCTATCTTTCAGAAATGTAAGAAATAATCCATCGTCAACTAGGCAATATTTATTTTTTGTTTGCAAAATTTTAGATTTCAAAAAACGCCAAAACAAAGTCAAAATATTCATTCGATTTGGAAGTTTTGAAAGCGACTCATAGTTCATGGTGAGCAATGAAGGGAAAACGAAGAATATGAGGTTGTTTGGTTGTCATGAAACTGAAGCAAGTATAAATATTAAAAGGATGTAAATCAATAATAGGAAAACGTTAGGCAAAAGGATATTCGTAGAGATACATTGATTACAATAGATTGATAAACAAGGGATTGGTAAGCATCGTTTTAGAAATCAAATCATTGATGTATAATTGACCCATTATTGTGGCACCAACTACTATGTTCAAGTAACCTATAGACTAAACCATATTTTATTATTAGAAAGTTAAGCATGCTTTAATAAGTGCATGTTCGATATGTTCATAGTATAACTCAACTATATATCGCAGGTTATAACGTATTGCTTCTCTATACAAGTTCATGCAATTAAACAAGATTTTGGAGAGTAAATCAACCTACAACAATATGCAAGATGACCAATGAATCATACAACATTGAGAACAAGCATAGATGAAGAACTAAAAAGATAATTTTTATTTATGTGAGTCTTAAGGAAAATAATCCAACCACGAATAATCTAATCTCTCACCCACAAAGCCCCTTACACAGCTCTCTCTCGGATTTACTCTCTTTCACTCTTTTGTTTCCCAAGAATACTCAATACAAACTTACACAATGATTGATGTTCTCTCTACTTTCTTATGTCTATCTCTCAAGAAATGCACGTCATATATACTCACACACAAGTTAGACCTAGCCTACCTATGTAGCCTCCACGAAGTTGCCTTTGATTTGGCATCTTTCTCATTTTGAAATGATCTCATCCAAAACCAACTTTTCACAAATGGACAAGAGTTGCTTTTGCTTTTATGAGCTAATTAAGCAAAACGGCTACTCCCAGTCATGTAGTCCTGGTCATATGTGTGTGGATCGCTGAACTGGCATTTCTTCCTCTCCACACTTCTTTGTTGTGTCCTTCATCACTAATTCCCAACATTCAGTAAGTCGCTTATGCAGAGTTAAACTGAGATAAGTTCTAACAGCGGATTTTGATCAATGATTTGAGCAGTAAGACTTATGCTTTAATAGAATGTCTTGAATATGAAAAATAATGAAGGAATGGTTAAACCATGAAAGGTGTTAAATCGTAGATTGTAATTGTCTTGACTGAACTTGTTAGCAATGCATTGTTTGATCATGGATTTGTGAACATGATAAGTGTTGGCCAACGGATCGAGGGACATGAAGACTGTGATGTGTTAGAACGTGGGTTCGATGGGCGTGATAACCGAGGTATGTCGGCAAACCATGAGTTTAAAGGTCGTGATGATTGAGTATGCCGAACCATGGATTTGAGGATCGTCATGAGTGGGGTTTGTTGAACCGTGGGTTCGAGGGTCACAATGATGGAGGTATGTTAAGCAGAGGGTTTAAAGGCCGTGATTATACCAAGATACGAGAGAGTTGTCGAGCATGCCGAGCGGCCGAGGAGTAGAATGTTTTCGAACTAGATGTTTGAATTCGAGGATTTATGGTGACCTAGATATGATGAGCTCGAGGGCAGTGTGGTCATGAATATGGGTGTGCATAATGATACATGACAAGAGCATGGATATGAGATTGATTAAAAGATCGGCGTTGTGTGTTTTAATTTTGAAGCAGGCATGAGACTATGTGAGTTGATTGTAATTGTTGACTAGAAATTTATGTTGATTATTGTCTTAGCATGTGAGCAAAAATGATCGTTTTTATTGAGTAAAAGAAAACCATAAAAGCAAATTCGAAGTTGCAATAACAAATTAAAAAGAGACATGTTGTATTTAATGGGATGATGATGCTTCAACGATCATAGAAACCACATCATTCAGAAATTTTGCCTTTTGCAACACAGATTCAATTTCTTTGGTTTGCAAGACTCTCCACTTTTGATCTATCATGTTCTTCTTCTCCATAGGCACCGAACCCCATTTTCTTTTCAGAGAATCTTCATCAACACCAAAACTTACAATTTTTCCAACCATAAACGCATTCTCAATCTAGACTAATAATGACACGTGTCGAAATCGAATGGATTATCATTTTGACACGACAATCGTTGTTAAAAGAAGATATTTATCTTTGATATTTTTGCTATTTTTTTTATGAAACAATTAATTTTTCATTTTTCTTTACTTCTAAATTACAATTGGCACGTGTCACAATCTAAACTAACAATAACACGTGTCGAAATCGAATGAGTCATCATTTTGACACGACAATTGTTGTTAAAAGAGAAATTTATCTTTTCTTCTATTGATATTTTTGCTATTTTTTTATGAAACAATTATTTTTTCACTTTTTTTAGATTTCTAAATTACAATTGACACGTGTCATAATCTGCCGAAATCGAATGAATTATCATTTTGACACGTGTCATACTCATGTTCAACTTTATATAATCAGATTTGTTAATCATATCTACTTTTGTGATTAGTAATGTTTTAGTACGTGCGTGACTATAAAATCATTGGCATGTCGGGTAAGATACATTACAAAACATGCCACTAAAAATTAGTCATTGACAAAAAAAAGAAGTATATGATATACATTTATATCAAAACTGAGATCAATCTTTTAGTTTAAGAATAAATTTTCTATCAAAAAATTGGAATTTTAACAAATTAAACTATTTTTAGTTATAAATAATGGGATTATATATTTTATATATATAATACACATTAATACTTTGCAGTACATATTTATCTTCTATAAAGATGACATATATTTTCTCATAATTCAATCATAAATTACCTAAATCAATAAATCACCTATAAATTCTTTTTATAATTTACGTGTCATGATCTTATAAACACAATATAAAGTATAATAGACGAAAAATGTTGACAAAAAAAAAAAACGAAGAAGAATTATATCATTTAAAAAAAAAATAAAAGGTTTGTGTTTTAAAAAGAATATTGTGGCATAACCATCGAGGTGACGCAGGACATCATGTCATATAAGGTTTTTTAATATATTAATTAATTTAATTAAAAGACATAGGTGAATTAAAAAAACATATTTATAAGATCATGACACGTAAATTATAAAAAGAATTTCTGCATAAAACCAGTTTCAACATCAAATCTTAAACATGTATCTAAAATTTTCCATTAGACATTTTTTTTTTTTGGGGGTCTAATCGAAACCTCTAACTGCGCTAAACTTATGTAAGGAAATTGTTCCATAATTTGGTAATAAAATTAACATTTTATCAATAATAATTTTTTAAAAGAGAACATAAACAAACAAAATCTAAGTCTATATGTTAGCGCTTATGCTCCATCATTTATAAGGTGGGTACTTGACGGCTCCATATAAAAAGTTGGAAGCATTTAGCTTGGTGACATTGGTCGTATTCACATTTTGAAGAGTTTGTGAATTTATGTGGGCGACAGTTTCTTTGGATGCATGTCGCTGGAGACTGGGTGGAAGACATGGTGGGAGAAGGAGGCGTTTGAAGGAGATAGAGGAAGTTAAATGTTGATTTAAGGTTTTAGGTGTCCCACCCCTGATACCAAATAGGTTCAAAGTTCTAAATGAATTAGATGAGGAGAATGTACATATATATATATATATAGGATACAAGAGGAAAATTCCTAGGTATTTTGCTAACTAAAATTGTATACCTAATAGTTCGTTTTTAACTTCACCACAACACTTTCACTTTGAAAGGCTCTTCAACAAAGATTACAGATTTTGATAGAACGTTGCATAAAATTATGAAAGTAATCAAGATATTAATAAAAAGTTGTAGGTTAGTGAAAACTCTCTTTTCCAAAGTTTTTTCACGTTACAAAATCATATTTTTGTTTTACAACAAACGTTAACAAATACGTCACGACATGGTTTTTTCTTATTATAACAACACACGTACACACACACAAAGGAAAAAAAATGAACAAATTAAGAGAGAAACAATTGTAGCAACAATAAAAGAAGATAAAAATAAAAAAGTGTCACAACTTACAAAAGCCAATTAAAACCGAAATAACGAGTTATGAACTCAGTGAATGTAGCCAGCCACAAGAGCCACGGTGGCTGCGGCCAAGCCGGTGAAGATATCGGCGGCAACAGTGACAGCGGCGTTCGGTGATTTAGCCGGTGCATGGTCGTCGTGACCCTCGTGATCTTCGTGACCTTCGTGGTCGTCATGTCCCTGAGCTGAGACCATCGCAATCATGAACGCCAACACTAGACAAGCTACAGTGATTTGAACAAAGATCTTCTTCATCATTTTAAGTTGGGCGTGTTCTGAAAACACTGCGTTTCGATTTAATGAATGTGAGAAAAATACTCGAATGTGTTTTTGTTGTGAAAATGAGATCGTTGAAAATGGGTTTATATAGAGAATTTAGAAGCCATATTGCTGTGGAGATTTTTGATTTTTGATATTAAAAAAAACTATCTTTTGTCCTTTATTAATTCTCGCTTGCTCAAGGCAGCAATTCTTTTTTTCTTTGGCGGCAATTCTTTATAGTATTTGATTGTTGTTTCACGATTGTTTTAACGTTTTATAATAATGTGGAAGGCTCGAACATGATTTTTTTTAAATTTTGATAAATCTCGAAAATATCCAAATAGGGTTGTGTCGTTAGATCATCATCCATTGGAGGATGTTAGAAATTTTTTTATCAATGGGCGATTTTTTTTTCTTTTTGTCTAACAGTTTATATAAAATTAAAACGGATTAGAAATCCAAACCATTTACATAACTCACTTTATGCAATAATACTTTAGCATCCATGGGCGATTATTTGATGCAGAATTGAGAATGAAGATTTTTAAAAAACGTAAAATCAATTTAATGGACTAAGAAGCTTTGATAGAAAATAATAGTGTGAGCAATAAAAGGAAGGAAATTCTCACCTAATGAAATATCGAAAGATATATATTGAATAATTTGGGGGAAAAGAATAAATTCAGTATTTGGTAACATTATATAAAAGTGGTGCTAATACAAATGACCCAAACTCTCTAGCTATAATTAGTGCCAAAATTATTATGGATTAGTATAAAATTTCTCTTGCCATAGTGACGACATGATGAACAACTATGCCAGTGATGTTATATTTTGTCCAAAAGAAATATTTTAAATAAGTCAGTATTTGTTTTAGGGAAAGAACGACGTGGAGCCAAATTATTTTGTATATGTTCAATACATAATTTGTTGGGCTAAATATCATCTCTTATTTTAGCGAATATTTTAAACTATAGTTTAACTTAGGGTTTAATGCAAAAGAAACCTTCTAAGTCGTCGTTTTTATAATTATACCCTCCAATTTAAAAAAATACAAGTTAATGAATGTGAACTCAAAAGTAACCGCTACATAACCTTCTTATATTTCGCTGTATTTTCACTGTATTTTGATGTAGTCATGCAACTACTTTTAAATTCTATTGGCACAAATTTTCTTTTTCTTATAGCACTTAGTTTTTAAACTAACTATTAATTAGATATAATAAGTTTGACTAAAATTTTGGAAAAGTTGACCAGAGAAAAAATGTCAATTATCCAAATATAACATGTTTATATACAAGCATAACTATGTCGAGAATACAGCATATCCTAATTCCAATACAAACAATGAAATCTTCCCTCAGAATTATAAAGACGAAAATGACAAATGCGAGAAAGAAAGCGTATAACATTTCTAAAGCGTATAGAGATAAATCACGAGGTGTGAGGAAAGTGTGTTTAGTACATGGATCGAGCCCTCCTTATATAGTAGTCTTAGCGGTCTAAAACAAGATAGGAAAGAATCGGCATCAAATCAAGAATATCTCAAAATCTGTTATGAGGGAGAGTTCGATCGATCTCTATGGGATATCAATCGGGCACCATAGGATTCGGTCGATCCCTAGGAGAGAACGATCGTGTATCATTAGGTTTGGTAGATCTCTTATGTGGATTGATCATGCATCATAGGGTTCAGTCGATCCTCTCCCAAGTTCGTTTGATCGTTTTCTTGCTTATGCGCTTGCTTCACTTGGTCGCCAAACAGATAAGTCTTCAGTATCTTGAGTTTGCACCGTCTAATCTTTTTCAAATAACTTGAAAATGAAAGCTAACATCTTCATATATCTTGTGTCCAAAGATGAGGGAGATCCATCGGTGGAAAGTCCTTCATTTGATGTCATATTTTTGACGTACAGATGCTATCATGTTTTCAGAATGATTGTCATGCTCCGTTTTGCATCCTTTTTTTTTCCAAATGACTTGAGAAGGGATTTGAGACCACAATTGATAAAAATATGCTCTAAAAGCATCAATATCACTTTTAACTCTTATTAAAGACCTAATGAAATGAATATGAAAATAGGTATAATTGCGGTGTTATCAAGAACTATACACTTATACATGTACACTGATACATGTACAATGAACGTATGATTGTGCGCCTTTATTATTTTTTCTATACACTTATGTATGTGTACTCCTAATGTGGTATTCTTATACTTGTACACTAAGAGTTGTACACTGATACATTTACACTGATACGTTGTGCAATGAAGGTTTATTACGCCTTTATACTAATCCATGTACACTTATGTATATATACTCTTATCTGGTATTTTATACCTGTACGGTAAGAGTTGTACATTTATACATGTATAATACATGTACAATGAAGGCGTGATTGTGCGCCTTTATTTTTTTTTTTGTACACTTGTGTATGCCATACAACTTCGCATCTACCACAACTATAAATAACTCTACCATTTAAATCTGTTCGTACCAAATATATCTACCATAAAAATCTACCTTTACAACAGTCTATCACCAAAATAAACCATAATTGCCGCCGCCGCCATCGCCCTGGGCTTCGCCTGGTGTTTCTCTTGCTCCTGTTCGTTCCTTTTCTGCTTGTCTTTCGGCCACTCATCCCGGAAAACCTCGGCCGAGGTTCAGTTTTCTTTTCTGGGGAAGAACCCTACTCCACTGCTTCACCGCTTCTCCTCTCTTTGCAGTCATCCAGGTAATTCCGGCGCCACTGTTTAGAGTCGTCGTTTCTCCTTTTTTATCACCTTTCGCGGCTGTGTGCCGCCGTTTTCTTCGCTTGCCCTGTGATGCTCTTCACCGTTACATGTCTCGGGAACCCAGATCTCGGTCACTGACCGACGATCCCTTCATTCCGAACCTCTAAACTCACAGGTTAAGCTTTACTTTTCTTGTCTCTTCAAATCGACTCACCTTCGATCTGTTTTCAAGTTTCAGTTTTTTTGTCCCAACGCCTGTTCGTCGGAGAACCTTTGGAAGTTTCTACGTAGGCTTGCTTTCGTCTCAGATCTGCGGTCGCCGTTGGCGGCGAGCTTTTCCCGGAGTCGTCCAAGTGTCGGCATTCTTCCTCCAACCCTTACCGTTCCTTGTGGAGCTGCTTCTTCCGGAGTTACTTCCGTGAACCCCTTCGAGTTTCTGCTTCTGCCTTGCCGTCGATCTGCCACCGGAAGAGGACACTGGTTGTTGCAGTCGCCGCGCCTGGCTAGGGCGAACTCGGATCCTATTGGGCCTTAGGCCTTTCTATCTTTTGCTTCAATTCTTGTTTTGTCGAGTGGGCTTTTGTGGCCTATCTCCAAAACTTATCTATTATGGGCCTGCGAACCGCCCAACCTAATTAAAGGCCTTCGAGACCAGTTATTATCAAATTTATGTTGTTTATGTTGTAGTCCATTGGGCATTTAACTCAATTTTAAAATTAAGTTTGTTGACAAAAAAAACAAGATGTCTATCAGCATGACCATGGTAGACTTAGGGGGTGGTATTGGATTGTGGAATTTTTAAGAATCCGAAAGAATTATAGATTCTTTATAATTCTATTGTTATTCAATACAGCATTTTATCAATTCTATTAATTTTTTATGTTATTGGATTAGGTATTTGTTGTCATCTTTCAAAATCTTTTAAATTATATTGTTATTCAATATATAGATTTCTTAATTTTATTAATTACCTGTGTTATTATATTTTATGTAGAATTCATGGGATTGTCATTGCAAAGGAATTTAATAGAATTTTTAGTACAAAACTATAAAGAATCAATTATGAGCTTTTAGGTTGTTATTTGGATGGAATTGGAGTTATGTTTTGATTAACGTTGGTATTCTATGTTACGTAACAAATAATTGTTAAACCTTGTTCACTTATAACTCCAGTCAACAAAAATCTCTACAAAATAGTGAAGATATATTTTGTAAGATAGAATTCAAATTCTTGTTCAGTTAATATATAAACAATAGTATCCCTACAAACAAGTATTTGTTAGCTACAGAAAATATACTTTTTAGAAAAAAAAAAAAGATTTCGTTGGATCATCGCTCTATATATTACACATTGCATATCAATTGACTTCTCAGAGCAAAAAAAAATCATTTCCAAAAAGTAGAAGTACAACAAAATCATCTTTCGTAAGTTAAAAAGTCAAGTTTCATATTGTATTCGATATGATATTGCATATATTGTAATAATACAGAGTATTGTTCATAAGATGATTATTGCTCCATGTGAAAATTTGTTAACATTATTCTTTTTTTTTTTTTTTTGTTAGAATGGAGACGCGAGAACCGTCCAAACCAAAAAAGGCGAGGGGAACATATGATGCATGGACATCCCAAGAAAGTAAAATGTTGATAAATCTACTAGTTAAAGGTATAAGAAGGGGATGGCGTGACTCAAACGGTTCGATAAGCAAAACAACAGTAGAGACGAAGATATTGTCAGTTCTAAACAAGGAACTTAAGTGCAATAAGAACTACAAGAACTATCTGAGTCGAATGAAGTCTTTGAAAAAAGAATATCATGTCTATGCGGAACTCTTCCGGTGTAGTTCGGGCTTCGGATGGGATCCTCTCACCAAACAATTTACAGCTCCAGATGAAGTGTGGGATGAATATATCAAGGTATAATTTTTATTTTAAGAAAATAATAATAAGTAACTTTTAACTAAAACAAAAATATATAATATTTTGTCAGGGACATCCAAATCATACATATCTGCGGGATAACACTATTGAAGATTTTGAGGATTTACAAACTATCTTTGAAAGTGTTATAGCAAGGGGAAACAATGCTTTTGGATTAGGGAGAATGTCGATGAGGGTTATGAAGCAACTTTTGAATCTCCTAAAGAAAAGTTACCTCCTAAAAAAAAGCTAAAACCAATGGTGCTAGAGATCCATCAGAGTCGGCTAATCATGGTGTTTCAGAGAAAGTGCTGACTGAAATGATCGGAGTTAGCACTAATATCATAAGTCTTCTTCAACAAAGAGAAGAAAGGCATCAAAGAGAGACTGAGTTAAGGGGAACTCATGAAAAAAAGAATAGTGTTTGGGATGCTATCAAAGAGATTCCTGAGTTGGAAGATCATATCCGGTATGATGCCGTAACAAAGATTCACACGTTAAAAATGAAAGACGTATTTGTTAGCATGTCCATTGAAGAACGTTTGGGTTGGATTCGCCGCAACATTTGTTAGGGTATTTCTTAGTTTTAGCTTAATTATGCATCTTATGAAGATGAATTTGAATAATTACTCCCTCGTATTTCCTTTAAATAATATGTTTTAAATTTTCTTTCATATTAGCTGTAGTTTGCTCAAATTAATAAATAATATATTTGAATAACATGAATCTTTTTAAATGTAGAAATTTTTGATTCACTACACAACAAACTATATATGCAACATACGTGTATTACTCATTCTAATTTTTCCAAGTCCTAATGTATTTGTTACTGGTACCAAAACGGCGGCAAAGGATAATAACAAAATGTGGAAATTTGCCGAATTAGTAGGATACAAGTATCTTATTCCAAGTGCTCTCCAACAAGAAAACATCCTTAAGAATATTAATGAACAATTTGGAGCTGATCTAAGTTGGACTCAAGCACTAAACCGTTTGCGTTGGTTGAAGAAAATTTACGATGTTTATATTCTCAATCCCGAAGATCCACGAGTTCCAACAAACTTTCCGCACTTTGTCACACTCATTAATGCAATTTTTGGTGGTGAACTCAATGCTTGAAGTACTTAGCATGTTAAAATGAGCTTTCTTTAATAATTATTAATGCTTTATTTTTGAATTTTTATTAATCATGTTGCATTAGTGTTTTTTAAAATCTTTTTATCATAATAATATGAATTTTGGTGGTTTTAACATCTATATTGGTGGGAGTAGGTTTATTTTAGTTACATACTATAAATGCTAAAATCTACGTTACTATCTATGACTTTTTCTTAAATACTTTTCAAAATTTGTTTGAAAAGTTTAGTCAACCATATAATTATAAGATCCCTACAAAATAGTTTCAAACTAGTATTTGAAAATTGAATTTTTTTAGTGTTACATAATTGATCCTATATATTAATAGTTTATACTAGGCGTTAATTTGCATAGCATTTCTCTTTTCAGAACAAAGAAAAATCATATATGCAAAAGTAGAAGAAAACATCAACATTCCATCTTCTTTGAGGTTTTCATTCATTCGTCTTATATATATTCTATATTAAAATATATAAATATATATATAGTCACACAAATATGTATATATATATTAGACTATATGTGAGTTTTATCGTGTATTCATATACATTCATATTGAATTGTGATTGCTAATTTGATTAAACAGATTATCTTTATGGATCAAAATCTTCATGAAGAAGAAGACACAAGAATGGATGATGAAAGAATCGAAGATGATGAGTTTGATACGGACATATCTCTAACAGTGATGATGGTGGCTTTAATAGCAATGTTTCAAAACACACGCCGTCTCATGGGTGATTATTTTATTGAACGTCCAATTCGCCGCCCAATCACAAGACTCGGTGAACAATATATACAAGAGGTGTTACAAGAAGATCCATTTTCGGGTATTGTATCGTATGTTTCTTGATGTGTTTTTGAAGTTGTCTACTATCATGAGAGAGAAAGCTGGTTTAAAAGACATGAGATTCATATCTGTGGAAGAGATGCTTGCTATTTTCATGCTAACAGTTGGACAAAATTCGAGATATTGCTCCGTCAAAGACAGATTCAAAAGGTCCAAATTTGCATTAAGCACAAGCTTTAATCGTGTTTTAAGAGCTATACTTATAATATCTCCAAGTTTCATGGTGAAACCAGATGGATCGATACCTATGAAAATAAGAGAAAATACGAGATTTTACCCATATATCAAGGTACATATTTTTATCTGATGTTTTATTCAAATTTTGTTGTTTTATACTTTTTTACTAATTATTCTTTACTTTTTGTATTTATTTTAGAATTGTGTTGGGGCACTAGATGGAACACATATACCTGCAAGAGTAGTTGGACATGAAACGGCAAGCTATCGAAATCGAAAGGGAGTAATATCACCAAAATGTTTTAGCTGTCTGTAACTTTGATCTAGAATTCATATATGTTCTTAGTGGGTGGGAGGGTTCAGCGCATGATTCAAGAGTGTTAAGTGATGCTTTAACTAGAAGAACCAACAAATTTCAAGTACCAGAAGGTAAGACAATTACAATTTTTTTTAATATATTATACTTTTAGTTATTAATATATATTATTACTTGTTTTTTTTAGGAAATTTTTTTTTAGTGGATTGTGGATTTGCAAACTGTGTTAAATTTTTTGGCTCCGTTTCGTGGTGTGCGATATCACCTACAAGAGTTTGCTGGTCAAGGACGTAGTCCTAACACTCCATCTTAGTTGTTC
This sequence comes from Boechera divaricarpa, assembly GCA_026770425.1. Taxonomy (NCBI): domain Eukaryota; kingdom Viridiplantae; phylum Streptophyta; class Magnoliopsida; order Brassicales; family Brassicaceae; genus Boechera; species Boechera divaricarpa. Next base: position 19,408,456 of record CM049188.1, read on the forward strand.
AATCTTCGCCATGCTAGTTTGAGAAATGTGGTTGAGAGGATATTTGGAATTTTTAAATCACGTTTTGTGATTTTTAAATCAGCACCTCCTTTCTCTTTTGAGAAACAAGTTGGATTAGTTTTAGCATGCGCAGCTGATATAACAGATTTTTTTGCGTTTTTGCTGCTATCTGTCAAATGCCTTAATGCATATTCATGTCATTGTAATACAGAAAGGTATCAATCCAAATGGGTGCGATATTAACCAAGAAGGATGCAATCAAATAGTCTAAGTCAAGCCAAACAAGCAGTGAGAAGGTAAAACTATCAACCTAGCAAAAGGAAATCAAAAGCAATAACAGAAACTAAAACAGAATGAAAACAGAACACGAAAATCAATCAAGAACGGAGCAGGTCCTAAGGATGGGGTAATTGACTTGGTGCATCCTCTTAATCTACCTAGATGGTTTAACAAACTCAATCAAGCTATTCCCTAGACATCAAACATCACAACCAGTTAAGTCCACTCCTGTGATAAGTAACCTCAAGCTAGACCAGTTCCAGACCCAATCCCTTAGCGAAATCTACCCTAGCAGACATTAAAATTCAGTTCAATATTGTCAATAAACACCCTAGACAACTAATCCCTTAGGCTAGGTATGCAAATCTCTAACATCAGTTCAGTCAAGCATTTTATCAAACACCTTCTGGGCGGAAAAACACCTAAGTTCTAATCTCAATTGATCAGAGAGAAATTAGCATTAAGAACACTGATTTAGAAAAGAAATTAAACAATCTACTCTTAAACCACCTAGGAGACTAAGATTCCACACCTAATCTATCTCATCCTCAAGAACCCTAATGACTACTCAGAAACCATGAAGAACAGCATAACCACAAACCCAGAAATCAAAATAAATTGCATAAGTAGAAAGATAAGGAAGAGAAAAGATAAAATAGAAAGATTCAAACACAAATACTCAGTAGAATCAAAGATACAGGATCCAGAAAGCAAGAACAGATGAAGAACACTTAAAAAAAACCTAATTTCTGTCTAAAAACGAGTTTTTTCTCTTAAACATCTTAGAGAGTATTTATACTAAGTCTTAAAAACCCTAAAACGCCATGGGTAAAATGGTAAAAATGCGTAGGATAAGGTCCAGCTCGACCATGGGTGGTCGAGCTGTGTGGTCGAGCTGGCTAAATTCAAGATTGCATTTTTATTTCTTCAGCTCGATCGTCTAGCTCGACCATGGGTGGTCGAGCTGGGTCCAAAACTTCAAGACTTGATTTTTATCTTGGACTCGATCACGGGCTCGATCACAGAAGGTCGAGCTGGGCTTTAGAAACTTCAAGATTGCATCTTTATGCCTAGCTCGATCATGGACTCGATCAGGCTTGCTAGAGTCAGTCTCAAAGTGCAGTTTTTGGTGCAGAATGCACTGGCTCGACCATCTTGCTCGAGCTGGGTGCTAGAGTCAGTCTCTTTCGAGTTTCTGGTCGAGTTAAGCTCTCCTTTTTCTTCATTTGACTTCAACATCTCCAATATCCCTTGAATGCACCTGAAACAAGTCAAAATGCAAAATGCATGCAATCCTAATGCAAAACACTCTAATTATGCAAAACTAGAGATAAATGCTAAGAACAAGCTATTAAACAAGGTTAAATGAGTGAATAATGCAAGCTAAAACCATATAAAATGCAGACATATCAGCAGCGTTGCATAATTTTCTTCGTAAAGAATGTCGATCAGATGAAGCCGTATTTTCTGGTGAAGTAAACATTCAACAAGATACGGAAAATACCAATCATATTAATGGAGATGGACTTTTCGAAACACAAGAGCAAGATAGAGAAAACACTAATATTTGGAGGAAAACTATGGCTGAAGATATGTGGAAAGATGTTACTGGTTTGGAAAATGTCTAGTTATTTTATTTTAATTATGTAGTTAATAAAATTCCTAGGAGTGGTTTTTTTTGTTCAATCAGTTTTGTTATTAATTCAAATTTATTAATAATATTTTCATTTTCTTAGTTGTCTTCCACAAAAAAAAAAATTACAATTCTAAAGTACATGGAATTGAGAAGAATTTGTGTCCAACTAAATTCTACTGTATTCTATCAAATCCAAAAAAACATAAACATTAAACACCCACAAAATCCTTTAAAAGACAAGACATTCTATAACTTCCCACTCCAAGTGAATTCTTTTGGATTCAATTAAATTCTACAATCCAATACCACCCCGTTAATATCCGGCTGAGACTTATTTGCCTCGAACCAGATAAAGTTATTCTTTTTTTAATCTTTCGTCCAATGTGGAATCTTTTTCTGATGATAATATATGTAATTTTGTTTTTGTTTCCAAAAGTTTTCAAAAATATAAAGGATTTAAAATATGTTTTAATTATTTCTTTAACATCTGTTATTATTTTGTCATTTTCACTCTTTTCGTGTTTTTACAGTAATCCACCCTTTAATAAAACGACTTGAAAAAAGTAACGTATCTTAGCATTTTTTTTTTAGTGATATATTAGTGAATAATATGGTAGAGTGTAACAAAAGACCATCAACATTTTGCGTAGGGATCAAACCAAACTAGCTTTATATATATATAAGTCGATTTAAGAGTTAAAATTATTTACTATTTGAATAAGAAAGCCCGTGTCCGAGTCTTTAAAACAAAACTGAAATTTAACAAATATATATTGATTATGCACTATATTACAGATTCAGTAGGATTTGTATGTATCCGGATTCAATAAATTTGATCTTCCAGTATAATCTTCCGGTATTATCCACAAATGAATAATTGATTTTATCCTTTTTTTCAAAATTCAATTTTAATAGATTTGTAGATACCTGATATGATTATTATAAGATATCTTCACATGTAACTATGTAAGATATTATGCCATTTGACATAATATCATATATGTTAAAACTTAGAAACTAATACCGAAAGAAATCGTGTGCAACCAATAGTAATACAGATGTGTGTGTGTATATATAATACCTGAAACAAAAAAACCAAGTTAACAAAACAAAAGATCTAAACATCTACCAAAAAGTAAAAAAAAAATGAAAAACCTCTCAGTCTTTCTATTTGTTAGCCTTTGCGTGCTTGGCTATGTATCCGGCGCCGGAATCAGGATCACGAACGAACTCAAATCCAATAAAAACCTCTGGATGAGGTGTTACTCCAAAGATGACGTATTAGGTCCAAAAACAATACCAATCGGACAGCATTATGAAAATACTTTCCATGTTAACTTTTGGGGTACGACGCGTTTTATGTGTACCTTGAAACAAGGGCCTAACTATCGAAACTATCAGAACTTTACAGCATTCAAGCTTTTCACTAGTACGGATCATGGAGGCCTATGGGGTTGGAGAGCAAGAGAAGATGGGATCTATTTAAAGAAAGATGGTGGCTCACATATTAGTAACCCGGTTAATCTGCATAAAGTGTATGATTGGATAAATTAAAAATTATATATTGAAAAAAAATAAAAATAAAAAGTATTTTGATAAAAATAAAAAGTTGTCGACCGGTATTGAGTTCATGGGTTAACTTTTTTTTTGTTTGATCTCTTTACCAGTTGACAATCTTCCAGAATCAGTTATACTTTATATATTAGATTGCATCTTTGATAACTACCGATGTGGGACTTAGTAACTATTTCATATTTTTGACACACCGCACACGTTATTACAAGAACACAAGTTCACCTAATTTAGTTTGTCATCCGATTTTAAAACTCTCACATTCTCGTCTCTGTCATCATCAACAACAAATCTTCTATGGTAACGATGGATTACAATCTTCATGATCAAGTTTTCTACGTTTAAAATTTTGATCTCAAGCAATTTTTTTACGATGTTCATAAACTTGTCTGCAAATCTACTTATTATCGATTGAACTATGCAAAGTACATAAATCTACATAAATCCTTGCGAGATTATAGAAATTCCAAACTTAATACTGTTAAAGTTGGCTAATGGATTCCTAAGGAGATTATAGAAATTTCAGGAATAAGGAACTGAATAATAATGTAGTTTTACAATGTGTCAAACCAATGATTTTGTTGCAATATGCATAGTTATAGAATTGCCTAGATCCGAGGCAGATTCAGGCTAAAGATGGTGATGAATGTCATTCAAGATGATGATCTCATATCATCGTTGCCTGCGAACAGCTCTTGACGCCATAGCTCGCAGGTTAGCTCTTGCTAGCGACAGGGTAGAAGCCGATGATGAAGAAGTTTCAGCCGTCGTTACGCCAAACGCAGACGCAAACTCCTGCCGCTGCAACCGTAACGCTAATGCAGCATCCCTATCTTGATCCAACCTCATACTTGCGCTTCTCCTCCTTCTCTCGCTCCTCTCGCTTCTCTCTTCAGATACAAGCAATCTCGAAAGATCCTCTCTTTGAAACCTCTCTTGAAACGACGCCGTTTCTCTGCTTCTGCTTCTTAGCCTTTGATTAAGATTTATAGGACTCGGCGTTTCCTTGCCTCTCAAGTTAGCAGAAGCAGCTCTTTGTGCTTCGACTTCTTTAGGGAACAAAAGCTGGATTGTGTTCCAAAGAACCGTATTAACCGTACAGTATCTTCCATTTCTGCATAGATAAATAACATTGTTAGATAAATCTCGAAGCTTTCGATCCAAAACTCATCAAAGTTCTATCCTATTTACCCAATTAGTTGCCTGCATTTAGGGCACTTCCTTCCACACTTATCCGCTGCAGATCGCAAACACTTTTTGCAAAAGCTACAAAAGAAACCCAATATTGAACAATTCAGTACCAAATTCACCATACAAAGAAACTAAATTCTGTGGTGTTTCTGTTGTAGTTAATCTACCTGTGTCCACAAGTTGTAGTACTGGGTTCAAAGCAGATCTCAAGGCAAATCTGCAGAATCACAAAAGCCAATTTCAAGTTAAAGAACCTTAAATTAAGGAATTACTTAAAAACAAAACATAATCAAGATTCAGATGCATACCGCGCAAGACAATTCGTCTCGAAGCTTATCTATGCAAGGAAGCACAACAGAAGTTGAGTTCTGCTCTGACAAAATCTTCTCATCTTTATCTATTTTCTTCTTCTCGTCTGGTGTTTCTGTTTCCATCTCTCTCTTCTTTTTCTTCTTCTCTGCAGATTTTTCTTCTTCAATCACAACATATCAGACACTTCAACGAAACTATCATTTCAAAGATCCTATTTTTTTTCAACAACCCGATTTATTTTCTGATAATCCTTGTGCAATAACGAAAGTACCTTCATGTCTGATTAGTTCATCAAGATCAATAACAGGTAACCGAACAAGATTTTGTTTAACTCGCTGCTTCCTGGGATCCAAATAGATACAAAATTAAACGAATTTCAAAAAACCCATTTCCCAGATTTCTCAATTTCTCAAAATCTGAAGAAAAAAAAAATCAAATTTTGGTTTACCTTCTTGAAGAACCTGAAGGTGGGGTTGATTTAAACAACAAATTGGAACGACTCCTTCGCTTTGAAGAACTTCTTTCAGGAGTATCCTCTACCACAAAGCTAGCGATGATCAAATCCTCTTCGTCCCAACCCGCCATAGCCGCCGCCGATTTGAATCTCGGACTGATGAAAATCTCTGCGTTCTCACCATTCTTTCCCCTCGCGATCGATGCTTCATTCGACCCATCTCCGGATCGGTTAGTAATTCTCGATGGTGTTTCACTCACCATTCTCTGGATCTAGGGTTTGAAATTTGTGTTTGATTTCAAAGAACGCTCTGGAAAAGAGAAAAAAAAAAGGGGGAAAGAAAATATTTCTCCCAACGGTCGGATTATCTTAAATCTTGATTTCTACGCAACGGCTGATTTTTAAAAATGGGCCTTTGTTGGGCCTGTTGATTCTTTTTAAAAAATAACATTTTCCCTTTTCTTGTTTTGTCAAGATTTGATCTTCCATATTTACTTCACTACTCAATCAAAATTACAAAAAATAAAAATAAAAAAAAAGTCCGGCGCGTGTTGAAAAAATTCCACTGTAGCAATTCCAAAAAAAAAGGCAAAATTATGGCTAATGGGCTTTATTAATTTGTTTTTTAATCTTTCGAGCTATTCCATTATGGGGCAAGAAGCCCATCTTAACGCTAACCTCGTCGTCCTTTTCCCACATAAAACGCTGCGTTTTCATGTCCTTAAACGTCTCAAACACCCGATCTCTTAGCCCCGTATCATTCACTTCACAGAATCTCTCAGACCAATCGGGTGGTTCAACAGGTCGGGTTCCTAAACCGGGTGCTCGATCTCTCGACCCGACATTCTCTTCGTTTTGCCAATCCGCCACGTAAGTCGCGACTCTCCGATAAAACTTCTCTTTGAAAACCTCCCAAACCTGATATTTATAATGGTTAATTACCATGATATCCTTATCCACGTCAGCAAACGTAAAGCTATCTCTGAGATGAAAATGATGCACCACGTTGATCAGCGTCGCGTTCATCGATTCCGGCCGGATTATGCTCTTGTGTCTCTCCGGTAAAGCCACACGGCAAGTGTATCCCGCCGTGACTCCATCCCGAGGCCGAGATCTTAGACCCGACGGCCCGAAACTGTGACACGGCGTTCGAATTTCGCCGATCGAATCGGAGGTAGTGTAATTTTTTATGACGGCAGTTAGGGTTTCACCGGAAGGGATGTAGAAGAACTCGTCAACGTCGATAAACGCGACCCAATCGCAATCGCTCTTTGCACGGATCGCGCAATTGGAGAATCCGGCTTCTTGAGTTTTGATCCACGGCCAGAAATGTCTCGAGATGTTATAACCGCGGCTTTCGAGATTCTCGATCTCGGCGATTATATCGTCGTCGCTGTTGTTGTCGTATATAAACCACCGTTGAACGCCGATTCCGGCGTGGTACATCACCCACTCTCTCAAAACCGTGGCTGCGTTTCGCGTCATGGTGCAAACGCACATCTGAAACGGTTTCTTTCGCAGCGGGTTACTGATCCGACCCGGTTGTGCGATCGAAGGAAGCATACCAGTTCCTCCTTTAATTCTAACCGAGACTTTAACAGGCCCATGAGCCGCTTTTGGGCCGTCTAACACAGCTAACGGTGTTCTACACCTTACGATCTCCTGAGCCGCTGAGATAACATCTGATCTAATTAACCGATTATGTTTCGCGAAATCCCAGCCGTACACGCACTCATATCTCGACACGTCAGCAACTCTTCCCGGCCGTAGATTAAGCCCCTTGACAAAAACCACCGTGGAGTTATCATAGTCGATCACGGCGTCGTAAACAAGCCTATCCCACCGGTGAGTTGGCCCAGCCGGGAGATGATCATCCGTCGTCCATCTCGAAACAGCAAGCGATATGGTGTAACCACGTGGCGTTTCAGGACACCGTACGATCTGACCTCCGAGTTTGTCTCTGTCCACAGCCGTCGGATACACTTTCCGTAGCTTCGACGAACCGGAGAAAACGCAAATGAGATCGTCTTTTGTAAATAACCTAAGAGACTGAGGGTATTTTAGGAAAACAAGTGTTTGCTCAGGTAATTTCACCGCTTCACGAATCGTAACCACCGGAGAAGACGATACAGACTCGCCGAGAACCGCCCTGGCCGTAACAGCCGTTGAGAAGCTTATCGTCGAACGAACCACCGGACGAAACTTCCCTGCTAAATTTTTTAACAGTTTCTCATAAATAAATCGTTCGAATTTGAAAGAGAAAAAAAAACCGTTCGGGTCATTAATTTACCTTTAAAGATGAACATGGTAGAGAAGAGAACGAATGAGAAGACAAACAGAATCACGAACCAGAAGAACGTCCGCCACGAAACAACGACGTCTCCGCCGAAACCACCACCGAGTTTCCTACGAACTTTCATCTCCTAAGCCGCCGAAATCGCCGGCGCTTGCCGTGATGATATGTAGAAGAAACTCTGATTTTAGCTTTCTCCCGTAACAAAAAAAAAGTAAGGTTTTTTTTTCCGACTTCTCTGTTTCTTTACCGGTCAAAGTTTCTGATTTTGGTTGATGATTAGAGTTTTGAATTATGTTATATCTTATTTTTGTGTTGTTTCTCGAAAAGGAAAAAAAAGGTAAAAATAAGGAATTTTACCTTTTAATTATTCCTGACCTATAAAAAAAAAAAAAAAAAAAAAAAAAAAAAAAAAGTCACGAACTTGGAGAAGGAGAAAAAAAGAAGGCTCACTAAAACTACTGGTCTCCGATCATATTTATTTTCTTTTTTAAGGAAACGAATTTACTCTCACTGACGGTTTTTTTCCTTTTCTTTTACTTCACTTTCTTTGACGTTGAATAGTAATTTTTTATTTATTTAAATTATATAGATTTGTGTCGGAAAAAAAAAAAAAGGAGTTTTGGATACTTTGCGTGTTATTTTACATGTCGTAATTTCTTTACAGGATTTATGAATTTATAAGCCACTTTTAATTATTTTTATTTTGATTTTGCCGTTTGAGACGTGATTTTGCTTAGATAGTATCTTTGCCTTTGACTAAAGTTGGAACAGTACTTATGAGTTATGGCCGAAGAAGTGGGACCTAATCAGCACTTAGTTATCTCCGACGTCGTTTTAATTTTCGTTTATAATTGATACAACTAAGCCCAAAAGGCTTTTGAATTAAGCCCAATAAAGCACGTTTAGAGCTAGCTAGAATGAAGCTAGAATCGTCGTCTCCGGCGATCGCTGGAAAAAGAAATGTGGGCGATTACGAGAATGATAAGACGGCGACTTCACGGCACAAGCGATGTTACTGTTTCCAAACTCTCCGGATTCTCTATTGTATCTCCCAAACACGTAAGCTTCGCTGTTTCTTCTTATATTTCCATGGCGGTCAGAAATTTTTGGAATTTGAATTCTAAGTTTCTCTTTTGGGAAAATCGAACTCTTTTTTGGGGATAAGTGTAAGGACCCATGGATTTAGTCTTTTGTATTAGGATCTAATTTTTTAATAACCTTTTGAAGGTTGAGGTAGAGTATGCAGATGGCACCAAGTTCAAGTTTTCATCAGAGTTTCTGAGAATCCATAGTCCAGCTGCTGATGGAAAAGTCAGATCAATCGGTGGTGAAAAGGTAATTGGTCAATTTTTTTACTATGGATTATTATCACGTTTTCAGAGATGGTTCTAAGCCACATAATTTTTTTTGTGAGGTTATAGACTTTTGATATCTTGTCTTAGCTCATCTTTAGACGTTCCCATTGCAATAATGTGATAGCTACATATAAGACTATATTAGCATTGGATGCTGCTTTTGTTCATTTTGGCTTATTGTTTTTGGTCCAGCTAAAATTATGGCCACTAGCTTGTTGTTCTTACTCCAACTTATACTTGGTTCTAGATGGATTCTGCCATTCTGGTTAAAAGAAAGTCTAGTTTGGCGGCTCTTTGTCTTTTGCGTAACCCAGTGAATTTATTGACAACTAATTCGGTGTTCTTGTCACAACATATACTTGAAAAGTAAGACGAGATTTTATGTAGATGAAGCTACGGTTAACCAATACGCCGTTATGTTGTTTCTTCACCTTATGACTATTAGTTTGTTGTTTTAGTGGCTGATGATTCGTAGATCTTTGGCGGGTTTTAACAAAGATGTAATCTTTAAGTATAAGCATAACCACTTCAATGATATAATTACACTGGGTGGGGACATGGTTTAGCAATGAGTCGTAGTGTTGTTTCTTTGGGACTTTTCATTTGGCTACTACTTTCTGTCCTTATTGACTAGATTCTGTAAGGATTTTGTTGAAAATGCAATCTTTTAAGTATCTTAGCTATGAGTCTTGCTACTGTTCTTTCGTCTTATGGTTACTAGTCCATTGATTGCATGACTATCAACATGTAGATTCTAGACTGTTTGGGACAAAATTGCTTTCTTTCAGTTTTACTCTTCACCCTTTGCGCAATGACTCTTGCTGTGTTCATATTTGGCGTAAATAATTTGTTTACTCAATCAGGTGATATCTGGAAGGCGGTATGTAGGAATCATGTCTGCAGAACCGGTTGGAAACTATGGGGTAAGGTACGTACAAATCCCGCAAGGTCATAATAATTTAGCCATCATAAAGATACGGAAACCTATGTTTTTTGTTTCGCTTATAACTTAGTGCGGCTTGGGATTAAATCTTTTTGAGGATTCAGGTTAGTGTTTGATGACTTGCATAGAACAGGGATATATCCATGGGATTATTTCCACGAGCTTGGTAGTAATAAGTTTGGTCTTATGAGAAGCTATATCAAGACTCTTCGAAAGCATAATCTCAGCCGCGAGCCTCCTCCTTCGAGAAAGAGATGATTCTGACGATCAAAGTGTTTGATAGATCCTTTTTGTGCACCAACAGGGAATCTTCTTGTCTTGTTTCAAAGTTACGGTTGTTGCTTTTGTTGTTAGTATTAGTGTTGAATGATCTATAAATTGTCTTTAGAGAACAAAATAGTAACCGAAAGTTACATTTGTAAAGAAAAAATTATAACCAGTATCATCAACATTATTTGTAAACTCTTGTGAATCCTTGTAATTTGTGATCAAAATTTTTAAAAAAAAAAAAAATTACAATTTTCATAAAAAAAAACTAAAAAAAAGGTGATTCTCAAAATACATATATACATGTGTTAAAATTCAATAAAGAATGCTTGAAAATGAAAATGTTTGAACATACAAAAATTTTACAACTTATCAGCGTTATTTGTTTTGTTGTGTTTAGAGTTTAAAATTCGAAGTATATAACTTATTTTTTAGCAATAACCAATGCATTCTAGTAAAAGAAATTAATAAAGAAAAAGATAGTGGAAAAAATATAGCAAACACTGGACAAAGTAATTGGTACATGAAAATAACGAATGGAGTTTTCGCATCACATCACATGTTTCTAGGTTTCTGCACGTGCGAGACATTCAAACCGTGGTTATAAAACCACGAATATTCTGCAAAACGACTAATAAACTAAAAATACAATAACAGTAATGACCTTTTTTTAATCTTGAAGTCTCCTAGCATATAAGTATTTTATTAACATAAAACAAATATCTTAGTAACTTTTAATATTAATAATGTACATCAAACGGTAATGTAATATCTATATTTTGCTTTCGATTTCAAAAGTTTCAGTGTCATCAAATCGTTTTCGTATGTAAAAATTATAATATTTGAGCTATTAGACATTTTCTACACATAACTTTAAGATAATACGTATTTTGTATATAATTACTTTTTGTTTGTCAACGCACATTTTTTAATGTATTTATGTTATATTTTTATAAGCAGGAACACGGAAGAAATTGTGTAGCTTTCTGTGATGGTTGATTGTAATGTATGGTACTACTAACTACGAAGAGACAGATTACTTACAATTTAAATCTGTTTTGTGTGTGTTACAAAATACTCTAATCGGTTATACACACCAACGTTGATACCTCATACTCCATCTACTTATTACCACCAAACTCACCAATGAAAAATAATTGAAATATAAATAAAATGAAATAATTGCTTTTACGTATGCATCGATTTTAGAATAAAATCTCATAATCATATCAATTTTCTTACAGCATTTTTCGAAAAAACAAATAAAACTCATTTTTTCCCCCTGAAAATACAATATTGTTTGTTTTTGTTACTAAAAATGCAGTATTGTTTGCTACAGACTCTCAAACTTTATGTTAATTAGCGAATTTTTTTACTTCTCCAATACAATATGAAATTACTAAATACTAATGCTACTTGTGAAGTCTTCTCTTCATTTTTCCTCGATGAGATACAAAATCGTTGAAAAATAATCTTCTTGGAAACAACCATTTTAAATCGCTTTGTCCAAAGCATTTTTAGTACCAGATATCAAGAAAAATAAAGAACCATCAAATTGTCATTTGTACTCAATTTTACTAAACGTTTGGTGTATAAATTCAACGATAATTTGATAAGCTCCTATATTTCAAACAATTTGGTGATACTAAATTACTAATAACAAAAAAAAAAAAATGATGCTGTAGTTTTCTTTTTTGGTTAATCATATCATCAAATCTGTCCATTTTCATTACGTTTCATAGACTTTATTACTGTATTCTACATACTTTCTATACTTTTTTATTTTTTTGCCAGCACACACTTTATATACTTAAATAAAATAAATGAAAAATCGGCTGACGAAAATAAATCTGTAAAGGTATAAATTGTCTTAATAACATGTCCTCATTACAAACATACACATAAGTAACGTTTTTATTATAATTACACAGGACATTCTGGATTTAAATTCTTCCCCAATTTCTCAAAAACAAGTAATTTTATCCCTTTACTTTTTCTTTCAACTAAATAACATTCTAAAAATAGCTAAAAATAAACGTTTCATAAATAAATAAAAAATATATAAAGTTGTATGTAAGTTTGTGTGGCTTTTTTTTTTTAACTGTTTGTCTCAGTTTAAAATCTTTTGTTGTTAATATAAATACACCTGTTCAAAAAAAAAAAAAAATCTTAAAGAACTCGTAAATCGGTTCCAAAGACCGAGTTTCCAGAATTTCTCAGTTTTTTTCCTTTAGCTTCAATACACAACCACTTCAAATTCAGCGAACCACCACATCATAAAAATCATTCATTTCTTGGCAGTTTATATAATTTTCATTCATATCCTCAAAAAATAAAATAAAAAAACTCTGAACTATTTTTTTTTATTTTCTCTCAAATTGTTATAAGTTTATGTGGGTTTGATTTTATCTTCTTCATCTCCTAGTTCGTGGGACCCAGATCTAAATATATTCTTTGAGATTTTCCCCACCACATACATGTGTTTAAGCTTGAGAGAAAATCTCAGTTCCTTTCAACGACAACAACACAGAAACGTTTTTCTTTCGAATTTTGAATTCTAAAGACGTTAGGTTGACGAGAAAATACTACCCTGAGAAAAAAAAAAGAAAATTTTTTTTCCTCGAGTTGAATTAGAAAAAAAGAGAAGCTTTTAGCTTTTTCTTTTTCCATTTTTCTGGGTTTGATTTGAGGTTGAAATGGGTGAATCTGCAGTTCTGGTTCATTCGTATTCGTTCGCAGCAGCTCCTATTAACCGTAACGAATCTCATGAGGTTAGTTTTATTACGATTTTATTGATTCCTTCATAAACTTTTTTCCGGGAATTTTTTTGTGATTTGGTAATGAGAAAATTCGATGGAAACTGGGCTGTTTATATGTTTTTGATGAATACCCACGAAGAAAAATTTGACCTTTACGATATTTCGCTTTTGGGATTTTTCTCATGGAGATTTTCTCGGATTTTCCCGGAAAATTGAACATAAAGTTTCGTTTTTTAGTTTCTAATAATCTAATAGATACAGTAAACGAATTCTTATGAATATTCTTATTAATTACGATTGATGCACAAAGAAACGCTTTTTGATTTGTTATAATGGATTCATTTGAAAGTTTGTAAATTTGGATTTGAATCTGAAAGCGTCTTCTGATTTCTTGTTTATGTTGGATTTTTTGCAGGACAATACGCTTCATGCGCTAAGCCAGTCAATTTCATTTGGGAAATTTATGACAGAGAATCTTGAATGGGGGAAATGGTCAAGCTTTTCACATAAGAAGTATGTTGAAGAAGCAGAGAAATACTCGCGTCCTGGATCTGTTGCACAGAAGAAAGCTTTCTTTGAAGCTCATTACAAGAGAATAGCTGAAGCCAAGAAAGCAGCAACCGAAGAACAACCAACCGTTACACCTGCTGAAGTTTTGCTTCATACTTTGGAAACACAGCCTCCTCCTCCTCCTCCTCCTCCGGCGAATAAGTATCACCAAGAAGAGGTTAAGGATGATGATGATGAAGAAGGATGCAAAAGAAACAGTTTTCAGATTGATGATCCTGTTGTTTCGGATAACAAGCCCGTGGTTGCGGATGATTTGACCGATGAATTGAAGGAAAATGGAATCATTGGTGATGATGAAAAGGAGGTGAAGAAGCAAGAGGAAGAGTTGTTGAAGGAGGATTGGTCTGTTGGTGAAAAGGAGAAACAGAGGAAATCGATTACAAAGAACAGACCGGTGTTTAGATTGTCTCTGGAGAAAACAATCCCTCCCAAATCTCTAGAGGAGATCACTTTGACAGAGAAAAGAAGGTAACAGTTTGTGATTTTCACAAATTTTTTGTCTGGAGATAACTGTCTTTTTTCTGATTGTTTTTTTATGTAATACAAATGCAGCGAAAGACCGATAGCTCAGATTTCAGAGAAGAATGAAGAAAAACCGGTTCACCGCCAGAGATTCAGTTTCTTGAAGTAAGTCAATACTCTGTGTGTGTTTTCATTTTTTTCTTGCTTTGTATGGATTTGTTTTTTTTCCTAGTTTTGATTATATGTTGTTTCGTTGTTATACCAACAGCTGTTTTATGCATAATGCTAAAACTCAAGATCAGAATCAGAGCAGGAAAATGGGAAAGACGGAGAAGAAGAAGCAGTTTCTGTGTCTTTGTTTGAAGCCAAACACTGTAAGAGAATAATCATAAGAAAGTTGAAGAAGCTTAAAGAACACAGCTTTGAAAACGTTTTCACAGTCTGCAAAAGGGTAATGGGAGAATAAAATGATCGATTTCGAGACACATACTCGATTGTTTGATCAAGCTTTTAGTGACAAAACCACAACAATTTCTCATGTAGAGATGGCACCGATTATGTTCTTTTTCTCACCAGTTTGAAAAGAGTCTGAGTGCAATAGGAAAAAAAAACTGGAAATAGCTTCCTTTGTTTTGTTCTCTTTAAATCTTTGTTATCCAGCTTACTATGTAATGAAAGAACACAACTCCAGTTTCTTGATTTGATCTGATCTTAATCTTGAACTGGTTTGTTGTTAATAAAGCTATCAACTTTACATAAAAGATAATGTAAAATACTAATCAAATTGACATTCACAAAAGAAAAAGAAAAAGTTGATCCACGTGAGAAAGCCATTAGTTGTTTCTTTCAGACCAAACACCAACCATCTTCTTCGTCATCGTCATCTAACACATGTCCCATCATCATCACCCCCACATCGTAAAAACTCATACTTTCATCATCATCATTAGACCCACCATCTTCTTTCTCGCTGTTATCTCCATTTTTCTCTTTCTTCACCATTTCAACTCCAGCTTCTTCTTCTACATTGTCTTCAGAATTGTTAAGATTCAAGAAACCAGGGAGATTCAAAACAGGTCCGGATCCGGGTCCTGTCCTGACCCTCCACGTCAGCAGTTTATAGCTTGATGAAGCAATGTCGTTTGATCTCACCCAATGCACCTGGCCAGGCCACACTTCCCGATGAGCTTTAGTCGATTTCGATGGCAATTTGGTAAACAACTCAGATGTTTGAGGTGAAGTCAAAGAGTTGACCGGTCTTGAGTTAAGTGGTGGTGGAAGAATCCGGTAACTTCTGACTATACCATGTTGCCGACCTTGTCGTCTCATCTCAACCGTCGATATTTACAGAAAGAAGAAAGAAAAGATTTTCGGAATTGGAAGTTAGCTTGAATGATATATAAGCCAAGAAGAGCTTTAATGGAGTCAAAACGTAACATCCAACAACAAGAGTAGTTTGTGGATCAAGTCAATGAGTTGTTGTTATAGATAACGTGCATGTTATTAAACTAATTGAAGATTTCTTTATCTTGCAATTACAAAATAAAAATAAAAGCAGAACATGAATTTAGAATTTGAGGTTTTGACATTATAGTTTATACTCGCATAGAGATAATCTAAGGATCTTGAAAATCTTATTTTAAAAAACTTTGATTCTCTATGATTCAATCTTTTAAACTTTTTGTGAATGATTTTAGGAGATTTAGATGGTTTCTTCTTTGGATAGTGTTGACACATGAAGAGAATTTGCCTGAAGTTGCTAAGAGATTGTTGATTTGTCCCACATCGTTAGGTAGTAACGTAGGTCATTTTCTCTTTTAAGTATAAAAAAGAGGTCGAGCCCAACATCCAATTCATACCTTTCTCGGCCTTTTGGCTAAGATCAAGTGTAGTATCTGTTCTTATCAGTTTAATATCTGATACGTGGGCCATCGGTCCACCCGATATTAACTCTATTTTTTAAGGGTAAGAGTCCATTAAGATAGCTTGCTATCTGGATTCTTGTGAGTCGTCCATGCGTTGCACTATAGCACGGGCCTGGTTCAACCCATCAACTAATTAGCCTAATTTTTCCAAGTTTGATTACTAGCTTCAATAAAGGCCCAATAACAAATATTAGTTTATAGTGTAATTCAAAACTATTAATATCCCACATCGGTATATTACACAAGATCACGTTTATATATATAGCTATACAAATTAGGAGGAATTACAATTGTCATTGGACGAAGTGAATGGGTCAAATGGGCTTGTCTAAGTTCCGACCCAGGAAAGTCCCCGGGCCACCTATCCGCAGAGATGCGGCCTCGGTAACGAGAGAATCTTGCGGTAGGAGAGACACAATCGGGCTGAGACGCGTGTGGAGCTTCTGTTGTCTCTCCTCCGATGATATCATGGCCGTCCGTAATACGACAGTTATTCACCTGGTCCTTGTCGAGGACTATCTGAACGGGGCTTACGTTTCAATGACAAACAACTTTTTTTATTTATTTAGTTGGATAACTAGTAACATCAAAGAGTAGCTTGTGGGTCAAGCCAAAGAGTTGTTCTTTATCTCTAAATTACAAAAACAGAACAGAGAGTTATGAATTAAGAATTTGAGGTCTTGAATTTGTAGTTTAGACACGATAAAAGAAACGTTTAGATAATTGCAAATCTGATCAGATTAGGAAGTGGCAAAAGACAATAACGAAAGTAGATTAAATTTTCATTTGGGCATTTCTTCGAACATCTGGAAGACAGTTCTGAACGAAAGTAGATTAAATTTACAAACACATACAAACCGAATCTAAAACACGAATTTAGAGATCCAATGAAAGCAAACAAACCAACACAAATAACTAGACTAATGTTGTTCTTCTTCTTTTTCACATCTTAAGCCCTCTCACCCCTAATCCTCCTTGCAAGTTGAATATCCTTAGGCATAATCGTAACCCTCTTGGCATGAATGGCACAAAGATTAGTATCCTCAAACAAACCAACCAAATAAGCCTCAGCTGCTTCCTGAAGAGCCGCAACAGCACTACTCTGAAACCTCAGATCCGTCTTGAAATCTTGAGCAATCTCACGAACCAATCTCTGAAACGGAAGCTTACGGATCAAAAGCTCAGTGCTTTTCTGATACTTCCTGATTTCTCTCAATGCCACTGTTCCTGGACGGAATCTGTGTGGCTTCTTCACTCCTCC
Source organism: Boechera divaricarpa (assembly GCA_026770425.1). Taxonomy (NCBI): domain Eukaryota; kingdom Viridiplantae; phylum Streptophyta; class Magnoliopsida; order Brassicales; family Brassicaceae; genus Boechera; species Boechera divaricarpa. Next base: position 19,425,738 of record CM049188.1, read on the forward strand.
GGTGGCCGGAGCTGATTTTCTTGCTGCCTTCGTCGCGAGTTGCTTCCTTGGTGCTTTTCCTCCGGTGGATTTTCTAGCTGTTTGCTTGGTTCGTGCCATTTGCGAATTCTTAAGGTTGACGAAATTGAAGCTACTGGTTTTGATAGCTGAGACTGTTTGATCTGTTTGTATAGAGCAAGGTTGGGATGTGTTTTTTATATTTGAGGAAGAGAGGAAGTGTTTTGTTTTAGTCCGTTAGATCTTTTGGCTTATCAACGGTTAAGATTGTTTTTATTCTTGCGATCCGCGTCATTATGTCTAAATAACCAATCAGAGTGATTTTCTCAACGTCGAGAAATTGCACAAGTGGACCATTTATGATGACGTGTCAACAACGACGTGTCGTAAAGATGTGTAACGGTCTAGTGATATCAAAGACTCTGAGTGATACAGAGGTGTTTCATCTTACGTCGTCGTTTTGCAAGTAAATTAGCTAAGTATTCTAAAATCAGTTCAATTCTTTGATAATTAGATCTGTTCACGATTTCATTCGATGAACGGACTGCAAACGTTGTCGGTTTTAACAATCCGTAGATTGAGATCTCTTACTTTTGTTATTAAAACACATTAGCTTCTTCTGTTTCACTAATATACGCACAATTTTACATACTCACTTGTGTTGTAAATCTTTATACATTCTCTTTGTCACATATACATGAATATAATGGAGTTCAAGGCTCAAATCCGGCAACACTGAACACAAACCGGAGGCTGTTTCTCTATGTTGCAGTCACAGCACGCTGTTTCGCAATCGTTGTTGCAGCCTGCACATGAAGAACAACAACAAAACATGTAAAACATTTTTGTTTCTTTCCATTACAAGAGCATTCTTTCCTCGACTTATCTTTTTCTTAGAACCTGTATTTAAAGCTATGGTACCTTCCACAGTAAAAAAATAGAGACTTCTCATGTTCCTGAAATCTCGGAAAGAACTGAAACTGTTGTTTAGTTGCTGGAGCAACATCAGTTGCTGTTCCAAAAATGACCAAAGAGATAAAGAACATAGCTAGTGTTGCCAGTGTCATCTTTCTTGTTTGTGCCAGTATTTGTGCAGCTATACTTATGCAGTCAATCATATGTCAAGGAAGTTGAACAACCAAATTGGTGATGTGATCCTTGTGACCTTGTGTTCGTGCTTAAACAAGGCAGAGACACAAGTACATGAATTGTTTTTATAAAAAGCCAATGCAGATGGAACACAAAAGAGTAGTAGATGATATGTAGATGAGGTTTAAGTTTACTGAGTTTTATTACTTAAAAGGAGATTTTTCAGCAAGATACAACCACAAAGCTCATCTACTTGGGAGGACTTGCAAAAGAGTTTTTTTCAGGCGCTAATATTTGGCAACAACAATACAAGAATGAATTGAAAATCCAAAGGTTTTGTGAAGATTATTAGCTTCAAACGTTAAGGTGTGATGAGTTTCCCAACGAGTACCGCACACAAACTTAGCTGGTTCAACGCTGAAGTTGCTTGATGTGTGCGATCTGTTTGCCTGGGTTCAAACCCTTTGGACAGGCACGAGCACAGTTCAAGATTGTATGGCAACGGTAAAGCTTGAACTCGTCATCAATCGCCTCAAGTCTTTCCTTAGTGTACTCATCACGACTGTCGCTTATCCACCTGCACACATATCAACAAATCTCTTGTTACAAACACATCAAAAGATCAAAACTTTATCTAATGACCCGGTTAGAATCAATCAGCTTCCCAAATCAAAACATTGAAAATGCGATTTCACCCAAGACAGCCAAAAAACTTGAATGAACCACATGTATAATCAGTGCAGCTAACAACAAGATATACGAATCTTCCAAACCATCCGTGCAAATTCTGTAATCAGATTCTAAGATTGAAGGTTCGAAACACCAAGACAGCAAAACAGACTTGAATGAACCATCATAAGTGAAATCAATGCAGCTAACAACAAGATATACGAATCTTTCCAAAGCAAATTCCAAGATTGAAGGTTCCTAGTCCTACAATTTGCAACCAATTCCTACAAAATCAAACTTCTATACCAAACAATCATCAATACTATCTTGCTTCACTTACCTATTGGCGTGTAGCAAAGCAGCTGGGCCAAGGTAAGACTCAGGGTTCCACCAGTAACTAGGACAAGATGTGCTACAGCAAGCACACAGAATACACTCATACATCCCATCAAGCTTAGCCCTATCCTTCTTACTCTGCAAAATCTCTTTCCCAGGAACAGACGGGGGTGTCTTCCTCTTCAACCACGGCTCAATACTCTTATACTGATTATAAAAATTGGTCATATCAACCACCAGGTCCTTAATCACAAACATATGAGGCAACGGTGTAATCGTCGTCCCCGATGCTCCATCTTGAATCTTCGTTAAACAAGCAAGTCCATTACATCCATCGATGTTCATAGCACATGAACCACAGATCCCTTCACGGCACGATCTACGGAACGTGAGAGATGGATCCATCTCGTTTTTGATCTTAATCAAAGCATCTAAAACCATTGGACCACAATCCTTGAGATCGATCTGGTAATCTTTAAGCTCTGGCTTCCCAGGATTATCTGGATTCCATCGATAGATCTGAAAAGTCTTCAATTTCGATTCTCTTCCGCCGCCACCAGACGAAGCTTTTGTTTCCGCCTCCGTTCCTGAAGAAGTCCATCTCGCCGGAATTAACCTCGCCGCCGTGGCTAATTTCGACGGCTTCGTTCCAACCAATCTTCCGATCAAACCAGACGCCATTTTTTTTTTCTCGGAGAAATCTGAAAATGGCTAAAAATTAATTCAAATATTTATATTTTTTCAGAAGATAATTAATTTCTAATTACCCGAAATTAGCCAAAATTGACGGTAAGGGAAATATAAATATAAATAGATATAGAGACACAGGGGATTAGCTACGTGTACATATTTGTAAATGTGAGGCTTAGGTTCATCTACGTAGAAGAGCCGTAGATCTATTGAACACGTAACGGTTCGAAATATTTTGACCGTTCATTATGGATACCGACTTAGGTTAATCGTGGCGAACACACCACTGGATATTTTTAAAGGCGCGTGCTCGTCTAGAAAAGTGTAATACACGTGGCTGTATTTGATTGGGTATTTGCACCCATGATATAAGAGGAGCACGAGAAGAACTGCGTTCCGTTTGGAAAGAGAGGAGGAACACGTTGTGCAGTTTTAATATAAGTACTTTTCAGTTTATGCTTCGGAAATGTGGAGCCAAAATTCGATTTGTTCAAAAGATGTTGACCGCCAGACTCAAAATATTTGGCCGAAAAGGAAATTTTTTTTTTTTTTTAAATAAGCACATACTTTAGAAAAAAGTGAATTAAAGGGTTTAATAAGAAAGGATATGATCTTAATTTCCAAATCCGAGAAAAGAGATAAGATGTAAGAACCGAATGACCGCGAAAGCTCCTATCTCTTCCGTACAAAACTATATGTTTATGTGTAGTATCGTTGGACAAGCCCGTTTACTTAAAATTCGGTCTAAATTGAAGATTAACCTAATTAATATTTAGCTACAGGATAAATGAGTTCAGTCCACCTCATCATTGGTTCGGCCTGAAGGATCATCACCGACTTTGGAGGAGTAAAATGGGAAATCCTCGAGGATAAAAAGTGAACCCTAGATCGTCCACCTACCCTTATAAATAGAGGAAACACATTACTGAGAAGGGGATTCGTGTTTATAGAGACAAAAGGCTGGAGAGAACAAATGATTAGCTCGGCTTTCTTAGTTTTTAAAACAATCATTTAGCTCAGCTTTTAGATTTTCGTCTGTAATCAACTTAGCTCAGCGAAGAGACAAGAGAATACAAGACAACTATTAAAGGAAGAGCATAGTTGGAAGGTCTCGAACTGCATTTCTCAAATCTTCAACGCCTCTAAAAACTCATGAGCAAGACACACAAACTAGTCGTCATCATCATACTAGTCGTAATGTTCTTTTGCAATCAACACACAAACTCGCCAATCACCCGCTTTTTCTCTTGAATTTGACAACTCAAGATAATTGCTTCACAAGGATGCTCATTGTACTCGATGAAGGTACGACGGTAAATACTCTAACAAAAACTATGCCTCTCCTCCATAATTTGAAACCTTCCCTTTAGCTTGGGACATTCAGTTCGAGACCTTCCAACTATGCTACTTCTTTAATAATCTCCCCCTGCTTGATTGACACAATTCATTCAAAAACAAACACATCCATAGTGTTGAGAGCAACAACTCACATTATGGTCATGACAAAGGGTATCCCATCTTGTTTCTTCATGATTTTTATCCATTTTATACCACCAAAACATACTGCTATTATCCTTTGCAAGCTTCAGATATTGAAAATAGGAGATATATAATTGATAAGTAATTCTCAATAATGATAATCCAACATCTACAAGTCATTTAAGCTAATCATGTTACGCTTAATCGGAGTTACTCAATTCTAAGCACATCTCCGATTGATCCCGACCAACTTCTCATCTAGAGTGAATCATCTCGTAGGATTCTCCTTTCCAATTATTTTTCTCTCTTGACTTTCCCTCAGCAGTGTACACATACCCAACCAACAATAATATACTTCTATTCTTCCTTAACTTTCCACCTTTGTCACATGTGATCTATTTCGTATCTGATCATGAACATCTCTTCCTTGATATCTGCTTAGTGCTGTCACTGCTCAGCTATGTTCCCAGACTCCTAAATCAATGCTCTTTTACTAGAATCTAGCCATATACGTCTAGAATGTCTCCTCAAAATTTTATCTTATTATGAGTTCGTTTGGTAGTCCGTTTAATGTCTCCACAGATACTGATCAAATATGATACTTCGGATTACATGTGCTCGGAAAGGACTGAAAACGCTAGAGTAAGTCGCAACTCAACCGTCCAATAATCAATCCCACCGTTGAATCTCAAGCCAGAGTCTGATTACTTTTAGATCCCCAAATGCTTCCTTGAAAAAACTTTCTCACAACTAATTTATGCATTCTGTTCTTGATCTGAAAATTAGTATTCTCTTCTTTGATGTTGTAATTCAGATCTCCTTTGTCTTCACTCTAGTCTGAACAATAACCCTTATGCACATATATTTCATTCATCTCTATGAACTTGCAATAATGCAAAACACACGAGTTTCCTTTTCCAAAAATCACTTGTAGTGAAGTTACTTCGTTCGTCTTGATGCAGAGAACAAACAGAGCAGCAAACCAACCCATAAAATTATGAAACTTGGTGGCAACATTAGAAACAATCATACGAAACCACAGGAAAAAACAGATCAAGATTTGGGTTTCCCTTTGAAAATTATGGCCAATTTCCCAAGACAGATCTAGAAAGATACATACTTGCGATGAGCCTGGTTCAGGTGCAATTTCCCATGAAACCACAAACAAACAGAAGACAATATTTATATCAATGGAAAGATCTCACTCTCAAGTTTTCAGAGCATCTTTCAGAGCTAAAATCCGAGGTTTGTAGCTTAAGAAAACGATGAAACCAGAACCCCGGTAAGTACAGAACATACCTGATGATTTGCAGCGGATCAAACTTTAACATGTTTAAACATCTGAACATATGGTCTTCCATCTCCTTTCCCATTACCATAAGACTCATCACTTTCTCTTGTTTGAGTTTTTTATACCATCCTCAGCTTCATAATCAATCATTTGCTTCATCGATTTCTTCTTCATAACGTAAGCGACCTTACTCCATATTTCTCACTTTCACGCATATCTATCTCCCCATTTTCTCCAGTAAGACCATTCTTAGTCTCTCGGTTCAGCAACAATATACTGTTTTCAGCAAAAACTCCTCCAATTCTCTATGTCCCAGATACTTTCAACATCACGTCAACTTCAACTTCAAATTCATTGCTCTTGGTTTCAACAGTCTTCTCCCCCTTGTTGATTATATGCTTCATTCAAGTACATATCCAAAACATGAGCCACACATTCAACACATCTCCAAGAGTGCTTATTAAGAGATAACAAAACTTTCAAACCTTCTTATCCACACAAGGTTTCACCATAGTTATCTTTGTGAATCACACCAACAAACACAAGTTCTCTCTCAGATATTTTGTCGAGCACTTGGTGAGCAAAAACCAAAACTTCCTCCACAAAATTCATACACGTCCAGAAGTAATTAATTTTTGCTTTTGGGATGATCAACTCATTCTCTTGTAATATCCAACCATTTTCTTCCATGGTGGTGACAAATATTTTCTATACATCTCAATATATTTCCCAGTAAATTTGAAACCCAATTCAAGTCGTTTTTTTCCATGATGGTAACAAAAATTTCTCCACATCTCAAACCCTTCTCATCTCTGATGCGTGAAATTAACGATGTTTTAGTGGAGTAATATTTTATTCATTAAAACCTAAATATGTCTCAACCCTTGCTCTCTTCTTCTCTTAATGAACGTAGCCTTTTGAGACACAACCAATTATTTTGGTTATCTCTTGGTTCACATTAATTAAACCAACCATAACAACACCAAACCATTGTCTCTTCCACATCTTTGTTCTGAAAATAACCTGAGAAATAACAACGCAGGCCCTAAACCTTCAAGACACCATCCCACTCAAATTCAACGCAACACATCAGCCCAATATCCTTCACTTACTCTGACACAATGACATCAGCCCAATATCCTTTACTTAATCTCAAAACTTTTCTCTCCTGCTTAAACGACACACATAGTCAACACTATTAAATATTTTCACCAAAGAATCAAAAGAACAAAGGAGACATTTTTGCTGATGATGCTAAGAACAAGAGACGATATGAGGCTCAGCCGATAGCTATTCAACATCGATAAATCTCTGAGAGATTGAAACTGGAGTTGGAGAAGTCACTGCAGAACATAAATAATCAGAACTCAATTTCAAGCATACTAACCAACAAATTTAAATCTGAACTCAATTTCAATCTTCCCATCTTCGTAGGTCACAAAACTCCCATAGTAGGTGTATTGGTAACAACAAAACACCTAAGATGCAAATCAAAATCAACCTCAAAAATTCATGTAAACATGAATGTTGTTGCACAACAAGGGAAACAAAAGAGGAAAAACAAAAGACGAAGATGAAGATGATTTGACAAAATCGTCCTTATCATTGTTACTTAATGTTGTTTACCTTGAAAAACAAAAATTATGAACACTTTCATAAACGAAAACATAAACTGTTCTATAAATAAAGCAAAAAACGTCTGAAAAATATTTACAAGGAATGACAAGTTTATGGAGCAAAGAACCAAAGGCTTTTAAGATCCAAATATCCACAGCACACGTCCCATGTTTAAACGATATCTACATTCCGTGAGATACCCTTTTGAGATTCTTGATCGGATCCATTGACACTTCCTTTTCTTCTGAACGATCTCTGACTAAATATCCGAGAAATTATCTTGACCGGAGCTGGCGGTTCTGTTATAGATTCGTCCTTAACCGAATTGTCGTCTTTCAGGTCCAAATCCTCCGATAGTTTCTTCACTAATGCCACAAAATGTCGACGAAATGTTGGATATCTTGATACCGTTTTCGTTAGCCCTTGAATCCTAATAAACACACAAAGATATGAATTTTTTGTTAAGAGAAAAAACAAAACCAAATTGTTCAAAAAAAATCGAAACTTTAAGGCGGTTTTTACCTGCGAGCAAAGGCATCGAGTTCGGCTCTTTTACGCTCGGTGAGAGGAGGAGACGCGGAACTGGCATTCGAGCTCTTTAGCCTCTCTGGATCTCCATATAGCAAAACTAATCTTCCGAGGTACTCTTCTTCTTCCTCGGACAAGTTTGTAGCTTTCATTTGCTCCTTTAGTATCAAAAACGGATGCAGAAACCAATCAAAGAAGGCGTCTTTTGGTCTGTTCATGATAGTCATTTCAGTTACACCGTCACCTATACAGATATGTAGACAAATAAAAATCTGTCCTTTGCTCGGTTTTGTTGGTTTCTTGATATTTCAAGCAAGTAAGGATGTGGTTATGGTCATAATCTATATATGAAAATATATAAAAAAAGGATTGAAAATTTACTTAGTAACAAGCCGGAAGAATTGGCTTTGACGGAGCGTAGAATCTCATAAAGAAGTCCATAAGCAGGTAAACCAACGCTGATCACTTGGCTGCCTTTACTAGATCTTGCTTCTTCGATATCTTTCGAATTTATCAGTCCCTTTGTCGCCAAAACTTCTCCAAATCTCCTACATTCCACAAAGAGACTTTCCAACAGCTGCAAGATTTCAACAGACATCAAAGTCAAAAACGCCAAAAGATTGATTTTTCAAATTGGGTTTGGTGAATATAGGCGTGTGCTTACATCGAGAGGCTTAATATCAATCATAGGGACTCTGACTGATCCTGCTCTCATCGATGACGCGTTTTTGACAGAGCCTAGTCTTGGTATAGGACCAGAAAAAGGCGTTGGTTCCTCTTCGTTTCTTCGATATTTTGGCCTTGGGAAACAAGATCCTTCAGGCATGTCAAGTATATCAGTGCTATACTCGTCGTAAATGGACACAGAGGCAACTATGAAGCAGAGTCCATAGTAAAACGATGATTCCTGATATGAGACTACTCCTGCATAAGCACCGAGGAAGATACTAGAGACAACTGATCCAATAACCGCTCCCGTGACAGCCAAAGGCCAGAGTAAGATCACGAGACCTGCAATGGGGACACACATTGTCTCCAAGAATGGACCTTCCCGTCCAATTAGGTCTTCAAACAAACGGTGCCATCCTTTGAACAGCATGTAAGGGCTTTTGCATATGGCTACAAGTGAGATCACCGGGAAATCAACAAGAATCCCGAGAACTGAAACTACCAAAGCCCCTGGAAGTTGAAGTAGCCTGAGAATAGATAAGAGGATGTAAGGCGCTATCGAATGACCAGTTGCACAAGGGAGCTCAAGAATGAGCAAATTATAAATACCTTATTTCATAATATTTGCGATCCGGGCAACTTTGTTTAAGCTCATCCATGAGTGAGAAGTATGAGTGAAAGCAAACATCTTTAAAATCCCGGAGAACAGTGAAGCTGCGTTGGATGGCGCTCCAAGTTCCATCATAAAAGCAATGGAAGAACGGGTAAGGCTTGCCCTCACCAACAGCATCAAAGGTGGCGAAAATTGGGGAGAGAAACCCATATAAAGCTCCTCCCAAAACACTCCCCAAAATACCAAGAATCAGCCAGAGAATTATGGCTGCAGGAAGACATAGGCATAAAAAGAGCTTCAAGATTGGTCCTACTTGTTTGGCACTGCGTGTTAGACGAACCAAAATCAGAATGTCATTAGCGTCATCGAGAGAGATAGCAAAGGGACTGAGGAGTTAGTTACCTCAGGATTGAATAGAAAGTCCAAACGATGTGGACGGGCAAAAGACTCAATATGACCGCGGAGTTGCCTATAGTCACAATGAGGCATACGAGTGGGCACAAAATGATACCTAAGCAACAAAGAAAGAGTCTTTCGGATCAGAAAAACCATTCCAGGACATTGAACTAGTGAATTTGATTAGAACAACTTCACGAACATCATTGACAAGAAAACACTAGACAGTTTTGATGAACCTTTAACTACTAAAAGATAAAAACAGAACTCCTACGTTCAAACATTAGTGTAATTGAAAGAGGAATGGCATTAGAAAAACGACCAAGGAAAAGTCATGAGGGAGAACAATTAAGCAACCAACTAAAAGTCAACAACCATGTAAAGAAGTCAAATCCTCTGGTGAATTAATGTTATTACCAGAAGAAAAACCCTCACAAAATCTGTCTGAATAAATTGAAAAAATTGGGCTTAAAGAAGTAGAAAGTTTAGACTTTTGGTAGTGTGTATGGTTCATAAAAGAGGACCAAAGTCAAATTTAAGTGCCAGAAATAGAAACAATGATATAATTGAAGTAAACATTCGCTCTAAATTTCATACCTTTGATGAAACCCAGAAACAGCAATCCAATGAAATAAGGAAGAAAGAGTAAGAATTGCAACAAAGAAGCTCGAAATCCCTGTGGTGGCTCCATTGAAATTGAATCTTTCAACTATACTCACGAACTTAACACAAACCCATCTCAAGAATCAGTCAACACCTTCTTCCTGAGATATATAAAAACTCGAAATTTTTGGTATCGATTAAACTGAAAAAAGAAGTAAACAAGAGCTAGAGTTTATTCTTATTTACGACACTTTTGAAGCTCTCTGCAACACACAAGTCTTTTAAAAATTACTATAAACAAACAATTCAAATCTCAGCTTTAAAAGTCTCACATGGGTTTCACAGATTTGAGTAGAGAGATTTGCGGTTAAGAAACCGCTTCTCTTCTCGATAAACAAAAAAAGAAAAAAAAAATCAAAGCACGAGAACCAAAAAGCAAAAACTGACCTTTTTGTCCGAGAAGTCTTATGAAGAAGAAGAAGCAAAGAAGGATGTTTTTTTTTTATTAATCTACTTATCTTCTCTTATTTTGGTGGATGCTTGAGCTCAACGCATTAGCGAATATGTAATAAACTTAAGATATAGAGAGGTCAAACGATATAAGATCAAACGAGACGCCATAATAAATGCCGAAATTAGTTAAAAGGATCGCTTTATAATATGACAAAAACAAAAAAAGATCACTTTATTTATTATTATTATATCATCAGATAAATATGTATTAGTAATTGTTTATCAAATAAAACAATGAAAAGAGCACTGTAGTGACGGCTGCCTTTTTGTTTCGAATGGGAATTATTTATTTAAAAAATAACAATATTTAAATGAATTAGGTAATTAACAAACAAAATAAGATGTAATTAATAAAATTGTAATGATGTCAATTCTTGTCATTCAAACACTAATAATGTGATTTACGAAAACAAATAACATGTTACCGAAAAAATCACTCATGAAATACGTAATAGTTAAATAAAATAAATAAATCATTCAAAAAAATTTGAAGTCACATAATTTTTGCTTTCTGATATAACCATGTTTTTTACGTTGCTTTTATAAATTACTCTAATATTAGTACAGTATGTCTTAAACTTGATTTATTGAAAATTACATAAAGAAAACTCTTGATTCATAAATATATTAGTGGGTCCTGAAATTAACTACTTTTTTTTAGGGAACATTGGAATTAACTACTTTATTACGCTGATTAAAATATTTATAGTCAGAATATATATTATGCCCAAATAAAATATAATCCAAAGATATTTGATAGAATATTTTTTCTTAAATATATATATATTCCTTTGTATTTAGTGTAGAGATGAGTATATCTAAAGCAAAAAGAGCTGTTCTGATTTAACTTTGAATACAACTGGCAGTTGGTTGTTAAAATAAGTTGGACTTTAATGATTGCACACTTGTTGAGTCTGTTTGTGACCAAAAAAAAAAAAATGATTCTTCTTTTTGTCATTTTTATAATAATTTGAAACGTGGGAAGAAATGGTAGTTTATAATGCTTATAATCCATATGGCAGATTAATTAGTTTAATATACAAATGGCAGAATTATTACAACTAGCTGTTCCTCGTGTTGTCTAGCAATAATCCGCTGTGAGATTCGTCTGTTTCTATCCACCATGCACGGTTTTCTAACTTTAAATGAATAATATAACGAAAATACAAAATTGCCAAAGAAAAAAATTGTTACATTCACAAGGAAATGATTGTAATTTGTAAACCTTTTAATATAATGAATCCGTTGTACATCAAAAATATATATATATACTGAAGTTTCGCAGTAGTATTTGATCACATATGTGTATAGTTTGCAGTGCGTAAGGATTAATTCATGGATGAACTATATAGTGAATTATAAGATTCACATATATAATACTCATATATAAACTTTTTATTTTAATTTTTTGGTTAAAAACAAACTTAGACTTCATGGTGTTTGACTTTATTTTCTCAAATTTAAATTCATACATGTTTGACCAAAATAATAATAATAATCATACATTAAGTCCTATACAGTCTCTTTCTAAAACTCGCGATGATGTGTTTAACTACTAACTTTTTTTTTTGGTCGGCATTTTAACCAGTAACTAGAAGATAGAAATTACATGCCAAGATTGTGAGAAGATTTTAGAGCAATTAAGAAATGTTTTCTCCACTATTGTTTGGAGGCCCGGCCCATATTGTATTTTGGCTTTATGCTAAACTAAAACATAAGCGCACACTTGATAATAATCTTTAACAAATCACGTGATCTTTTCAAAGGAATTGAATGAAAATCATATCGGAATATTTGGGGGAGGGGGATGTGGTTATAATGTATGGGATCGTGATAAATGGTTGAACAAACAAGAAAGTATCTAAAGAAAATGAGTTAAGTATGTAATGTAGAATGTTTGACCTTACACTGATAGGTGTGGTAATCAATCCAAATGCTCAAAGCGTCCAGTCTCTTATTTTTCATAATTAATGTCAACATTTTGAAAGATAAGACTATCGGGTGGTGGTTACCAATTTGAATTTAGAAAAAAAAAAATTCGATTTGAATTTTAATCAGAGAAGTACACACAGGAAGTGAACAAAACAAAATCATCCCACTTCGACTTTTGGATGGTATGGTGAGATGGAAACAAATAGTTTGGAGTGACCATCATTTGGTTATCACATTTTGGGATCTTATTTTGTGTATCCATCAGTCCATCTTCACTATTGGGTGGATTAAACATTTTGAGCATTGGAAAAATTTTGAGACAATGAGATAGATTAGTCATGAACATTCGGGTATTCGGTTTGGTTCCGGATATTTTGGATAGAGGGGTTTAGGATCCATTCGAGTATTTTAAAATTTCGGTTCGGTTCCGAGTACCCGAATTATTGAAAAAAAAACTAAAAATAGTTAAATTTGAATAAAATTTAGATAAATTTTTAAAAATATAACTAAGAATTTACGGATATATTAATTATTTTTGAGTATTTTGGTTATTTCAGTTTAAAAATAATCGATATCTTCGGATTTATAATTATAATTTTAGATAATTGGGTTATATCAAGTCTAAATATAACTAATATTTTAGGTATATAATTATATTTCGGATATTTCGAGTATCCATTCGGTTCTCGGTTCGGTTCTAAAATTTAAGATCCATTCGGTTTTTTTGTCAGTTCGGTTCGGTTCTTTTTGGTTCTGTTCCGGTTCGTTCCATTCCAGTTCGGTCCTGATAGATGCATGAAGTTAATGTAAGGCCGAACAAAAAAGAAGTATTTAAAAGACAAGGAGTTGTAAGAAAATGAGCTATGTATGGAATGTTTGTGTTTCTCATTTGTTTTTCATCCAATATAACAAAAGTTTTCAGTCGGTTACAAACGAAATTTCCTTGATCAGGGGTGTCAAAAAGATGTTGTATGATTTTGTTTATAATGACATGCAATAATACTGGTGAAAATTCTAGATTTGGATAATAATTTGCTCATAAAAAGGTTTGGTCTTACACTGCCTGGTATGGTAATCAACTCAAATGCTCAACGCATTCAGTCTTTCATTCTCATGATGTTAAAACTTTGGAAGATAGAATATTGAGTTTTGGCTAACAATTGGATTTAGAAAATTTTCAATTTGAAATTTAGTCAGAGGAGTACATACAAAAGGTGCTCAAAATGGAATCATTCGACTTCGATTTTTGGATGATATTTTAATGAAATGGAAACATATAGTTTGGAGTGATCATCTTTTGGTTATCACATTCTTATTTTGGGCATTCATCTTTACGATTAGGTGAACAAACAATTCGGAGCACTGAAAAAAACTTGGGACAATAGAAATGCATGAAATTAATGTTATAGTAAGAGTGACGGTCGATGGTAGCAAACCAATCTGTTCTAAGTTGAGAATTGTGATGAGATGATTACCATACAGTTTGATAATAATACAGTTTGATAATAATACAGTTTGAGATGATTATCATTGTTTTACTTGTTATAGTATAATTCATGATCATTTGGGAGACATGGGAGCTAGGCCGCATACGAGGGTGAAGAAGAAAATCGAAAAAAGGATGTGTCAAGACGACTTCTTGGAAAGAACACAGTTTGTGATTTGTTTAGCTGGAGGATACTACTATCAAGACTTTGCATTTGATCTTCCCTTCAAAGCTTCTGAAAATGATCCTTTTTAGTTAGATTGGCTTCTTATTCCCTCTGCACACTTCACAAGCAAAACATGTGATGTAATCACAAAACATATATGATGTCACAAACAAATTGTTCTTTAAATGTAAGGAAAACAAAACAGCAAGAAACGGCATCGTTCTCAATGTCAAAAAAATTGACTTTAGGCAGTTACTTTTGACTACCATGCTCAATTAACGGTAGTAGGTTTAGACATCATTACGTTTATATCACAAATATGATGCTGTGATTTTGTTTCTTTGAATGCAAAATGTGAAGGAGAAAAATGAAGAACTTATAAAACGGTATCGTTTGAGGTCAATAAGGTTGACATTAAGCAAACACTTTTGACTACTAAGCCCAATTAACGGTTTCACAACATTAACCGTTTGTTACATGTTCACCTGAAATTACGATAACGTAGGTCCCATAGTGAATTTAATAAAAACTATATAATATATCACAATAATAATTTAAAAATAAATCACGCCTTCACTCCCGGAACTCTCTTCCTCTTTAAATACTTTCCGACAATAACAAGCTTCAACACAAACACGAATCAAAAACTTCTCTCTTTTTTATAATCTTTTTCTCTCAATCTATGATTAGAATAATGTCTTCGTATTCTAATAATCATATCGCTTACGCTTTTCTATTTCTTCTATCAATCTGTAACACGATTGCATTTTCTCCGAGTTCGTTGGCGCATGTTCAAGATCCAAATCTAGTAGTCGACGAAGTTAACAGGTACGTAAACTAAAAAGAAAAATTTGAATATCATTATTTCAAGTTTGATGTAACAATGTGGCTCTTGTAAAAATAAATTGTAATTGTGATACATTTATTTATACAAATAAAATGCGGCATTTTATTCCATTACAACGTCTTACATGATTCTGGTTCAATTATTACTATGGCTCACATTTACAGATTCAGTTTCCCATTAATGGGTTTTTGTAAACTAAACTTTAAATTTAAGAAAACCCTTTACCGAAATACTAAACTTAACTATGGTTCACATAATAATTTCCCATCAAAAAGGACTTTATGTGAACTAGTTTGACCAGAAAGAAAAAAAAGGACTTTATGTGAACTACTGTATTTGTAAT
Source organism: Boechera divaricarpa (assembly GCA_026770425.1). Lineage (NCBI taxonomy): Eukaryota > Viridiplantae > Streptophyta > Magnoliopsida > Brassicales > Brassicaceae > Boechera > Boechera divaricarpa. The sequence continues at coordinate 19,441,002 of CM049188.1, forward strand.
TTCATTAAGTGAATAACATGCCAATTGTGTCCAACATTTTTCCCCCAACCAAGATAATATGTTCACATTTAATTGGTTCCTTTTTTCAACCGTACACTTTTTATCCACGTATTAAATGTTCACGTTTAATCACAGAATCCGTTTTTTAATTATTAAGAATTTTTGTCTATTTCTCTCTCTTTGTAGAAGTGTATTCAATGCGTCAAGGAGGAGTTTGGCCTACCTATCTTGCAGAACCGGAAATCCTATCGATGATTGTTGGCGGTGTGACCCGAACTGGGAAACAAACCGCCAACGGCTAGCAGATTGTGCTATTGGGTTTGGCAAAAATGCTATCGGAGGGCGCGATGGTCGAATTTACGTAGTTACAGATCCGTCCAACGACGATCCAGTAAATCCTAGACCCGGAACTCTAAGATATGCAGTTACACAAGAAGAACCATTATGGATCATTTTCAAGAGAGATATGGTGATTAGGCTCGAAAAAGAACTTATCATCACATCTTTCAAGACCATTGATGGTAGAGGCTCGAGTGTTCACATTACCAATGGACCATGCTTAAAGATCCATTATGCAACCAACATCATCATTCATGGCATTAACATCCATGATTGCAAACCAGGATCAGGTGAGAAAAATTGAAAGACTAAAAAATTTGTAACATATGTTTAATATAATGAATCCAAAATGTTTCTAATATAGAAAACATAATACATGCTAATATTTTGTGTTTGTACGTAGGTGGCATGATTAGAGATGGTCCACGTCACACAGGGTTGTGGATCCCATCCGATGGAGACGCGGTGGCTATATTTGGAGGGAAACACGTTTGGATTGACCATTGCTCGTTGTCGAACTGCGATGATGGACTCATAGACGCCATACATGGTTCGACGGCTATAACCATATCAAACAATCACATGACACACCATGACAAGGTCATGCTTTTAGGGCATAGCGATAGTTACACGCAGGACAAGGACATGCAAGTCACCATTGCGTTTAACCATTTCGGAGAAGGACTCGTTCAAAGAATGCCACGGTAAGAAAATTACTCTTTTACTCCTCATTACGCGCACTCGTAGATGTATGAATAGTTAGTTACATATATACTAGGCTTGCATGCGAAGTGCGATGCACGCGCATAAAGAGTGTTTGAATGTGAAAGCTTGCCTTTAGGGGTACTATAGAGTATGGAAGAAGTCAACAAAAGCAGAATGAAACTTTTAAAACCACGATGGATCAATCGGTCACATCGCTATATAGAAGATTTATTTCATTAAATGAGATACGAAATGAAATGAATATACCATTTTAAAAAAAAGAAACTAGTGTCGGCCATTCGTTTTATATACATATTGGTTTCCACTTAATTTCAGTGGGTTAGAGCAAGATTATAGTGGATTTATGTCAATGCAGATTTGAGTGTATATTATTTGTATATATGCTTGGAAATACTATTATTGACGTTTTTTAGATTCGTACATTGGATACAGAGAGAGATGCATGGATGAAAACTTAAATAATATTAATATGAGAAATATGAGAAATTTGAGAAAACTAAGAGAACATTTTTTCAATTGTTAAACCATAAAAATCGAAGGAAAATGTTAGTAAAATGCTAATATTTATGGTTTTGTGTATAATGATTAAACAGGTGCAGGCATGGATATTTCCACGTAGTGAACAATGATTATACTCACTGGGAAATGTATGCAATTGGAGGAAGTGCTTCTCCGACAATATACAGCCAAGGCAATAGATTTCTCGCTCCGAACACCCGATTTAATAAAGAGGTACATAATGTGAATAGATTATTTTCATAAATGTTTAATATGTTACGTTTATGTATATATTTACGTGTGTTTATTTATATGTATAGGTTACTAAACATGAAGATGCACCCGAAAGCCAATGGAGAGATTGGAATTGGAGATCGGAAGGAGATATGCTGTTGAACGGAGCTTATTTCCGGGAGTCGGGTGCCGGATCACCTTCGACTTATGCAAGGGCTTCAAGCCTAAGTGCAAGGCCATCGTCGCTTGTGGGTTCCATCACGACGACGGCAGGCACTCTGAGTTGTCGGCGAGGCCGTCGGTGTTAATTTAATGATAATGAAATCATTAAGAGAAGAAATTGATGGATCATTAATGGTGCGTATGTTTAACGAATGGTAAGAGTCTTTTTATTATAAGAGAAGCTTTTTTTTTTTTTAATGTAATGTTTTAAGTGTAATGCGTCTGCTATGTCTCTAGACATTTGCGAGAGATCAATGAGTTTCAACTATTATATCAATATAATTTTCAAGCCAGAAAACATCATTTCTACTTTTGTTTTTAACATCAACCATATATCAATATTATTTGCGACTTATTTTGGGCTAAATTTTGGTCAAAGATTTCAGTAATTAGTATAAAGTTTTCATTCTACCTTCACTACCGTAAGGTGGAACTTTTTAAAGTGATATGAGGAAGAAAATTCAATTATATATAACACGAATCCACTATATAGATAACATTAAAGTTTTGTCAAGAAAGATTTTGTTCAGCCAATCACGAAGAGGGAAAAATTGTTTGTTGATCGATTGAGTTGACATGAAAAAACGGGCCAACGCCATAAAGTTGTCGGCAACACGTTCAAACGCAAACAGGATGTTGTTTTCCCAATTTTCTCGGACAGTACACATTCTTCTTGTCCTGCTGACTAACAAATAACAAGGAGCTTATGATCTTGATAGTTAATGTCCCCAGAAAACAATTAATTTTTTTTATTTTATTCTTTATTGATATATTATATGATTTTTTATTAGTCGATACATTAATTAAATAGAAATAAAACTGAAAATTTTATATGAATTCTGCATTAAAAATACAAAATGACACTTATAATAAAATAACATTTTAAATATAAAATGACACTTAATAAGAAACAGAAATAGTAGTTAATACTTGATATATTTCTAGGGTAAGAAATTTGTGTTCCTTTTTTTTTGTAGGTTCAGAACATATATAGATATCAAAAAACTTTTGTTCCATATATACTTACATTTTTGGATTGTTCTGAAAAATGTTACAAATGTCACTATGTGGTCATGTGGACAAAACAAAGTAAAGTTTCAGCTAAGTTAAAAAAAAAATCTATTTTAAAAGTATTACTAAAATAATTAAATTAAGATAAATAACTTTGAATTCAAGATGCAAGCGCCACTTTGCCAGTTAGGTTTTGGTTCAGATGCTTAATACGTGGTTGACGTGTTCACTTCTATGATTAATTGGATGTTTTGGCAAAAGCCTGATATTTTATGCTAATTAATCTAATAAAATTTGAATTTAATATATATATATATAGAAAATAAAAGACTATTTTAATAATATACCTATTTTCAATGGCCATTTTAGTAATATTTAAAACTACAGAAAGAATAACACCGAATAAGTTATAACCATTTGAATGCATGGAAATAGTATATATACTTTTAATTTGTAAATATAATTGGAGGCAAATGTGTAGATTTCAAATCTACCATCTATCACACACTCCACAATCGAATAAATGACATAAAAATTCCTTTATTAATGCAACGCAAAACTGAATTTGAAGGTGATTGTCAAAACTTGATGAATTTGATGAACGGCAATGGTTTGAACTTCAAAGTCTTTCACTGGATCCGGGAAGCACGTATTTGGAAAACACGTTTTGAAGACGAAAAGATTGTTTGGGCTCATCGATCATCTACTAAATTAGCGGATATATGGGCTAAGAAACAGGGACTTTCTTACAGTTTTATTTACCATGATTATGTTCCTCTTGTTATTTCGAATGTGTTACACAGTGATTATGCTATTTCGGCATTTTATTAATGAAATTTCCGGCTGACATTAAAAAAAAGGTTCAACGCACAATCAAATTTGAGGTTACACAAATAAAAAATATCTCATGTTGCACACACTATGATTGATCGAACAACATCATTTTATATTTGTCCGTTTCAAAAGAAAAATAAGCTGGCTCCTCCAATCGCAACAACAACAGCCAAAACGGTTGAAGAAGATCTAGAGGCGGAGCTAGGTGGCGACGTTTTGACATCCTGATCCGCTTCAGGTTGTGCAAGAAAATCGGTAGTATCTTTTCCGCCGATGGGACTAATGGGCACGTAATCCCCCACCACCACGACACCGTCTGGTGCAAGTTCTTTGGGGATTTCGTAATCCGGATAATCTTGAGACGGACCAAGACTATCTATCAAGCTCTCTGTAGAGTTATCTACTGTTGCTTTGCTGTCAGCAAGAGTCTTTGATGACGATGGCGGCTGAGACTTGTCAGAATCAGCTGCTGAAATTCCATTAACGACGGTTAGAACTACGAGAAAGAAGACGAGGAAGAAGTGGTTTGCCATCGTGTATATGTGTGTTGATATTGATCCCCTAAGCTCTTTTATTGAGTAGAACTTTTTTGGGTTATATTATCTAACTGTATATAAGATGATCCTTGTGAGGGGAAATGGATGTTGGGAATTTAAACTTGTTTACGGTTAGGAGTTATGTATCTTAACTCATATTTGAGTTCATGAGCTGTTCCTTTTTTCTTTATATATAAGAAAATGGTTATAAATTTAACTATTTTTAGAATATGGTTAGGGTATTTTAACTAGTTGTTTGTTTCATATGCAATGTAGTTGTAAATGTGACAAGGGAAAATTATACAAAAACCATATATATTAAACGTACTTATGATTTTCGTTAACATAGTCTATAGATAGTTCTCTTTTTTTTTTGTTGTTGTTGTTTATTTGGTCTATAATTTGTAACCCTATACTTAACTTAATAATAATTTAACTGAATTTCGATGGTTTTGTAATTTTATTTTATTTATTATGAATTTTCCATTTTACGTTGCCCAGCATTGTTGTTCGTTAAGAGATGTTATATATACTAGCCATGCAAGGATCATTAGAAAATGGATGTAATTAAAATACAAATAGACCCTTCGAACCATGAGAATATCATGGTTATTGATATAACGACTAAAGATTACATAAACAATCAAAATCATAAATAACAAAAACTAAACATTTATAACAACATCAAATCCTAACCTCCGTACGTACTATGCACGAATTTAACGTGTTAATCGGATCGGAGCGAGAACTGTTTAAAATAAACCCAAAAAATTAAATATCGAACGTGTAATATTATCTTAAATATAATATGAAATCCCCAAAAATAGTGATCTTCAATTATATGAAGAAGAACCATGCAACGGCGGTGAGAACAGAGCCAGAGACAGAGATCTCGAGCGATGAAGCTCTTGCCGCCGGAGCCGAAGCTTCAGGGCCGTCACTGGCGCCAGTTCCTTCGTCGGATGATGGAGACATCTCTGGAGTCGGAGCTGGCGGAGAGGAGGCGGTGGGTGCGTCGGACGAGCTGGTAGGACCTTCGGAAGAATCGCCGGAGCTTGAGTCAGGGCTTGAAGCCGGAGTTTTGGCCGATGATGACTTCGGAGGCTTTGCGGTGTTGCCTTTGCCTGAAGATGGGGAAGGGCTTGGCGTTGCGGTGGAGTTTTTCTTGACCATGGTCGGAGCAGCCGCAGGCGGCGAGGTTGGGGCGGAGGCGGATGACTTTGGGGATGCTGCGGCGGCGGGAGAAGGAGAGGTTGAGTTTTTTTCCCCGTTGGCTGGCGGCACGCTTGCCGGTGTTGGTGGATCGGCGGCAAAGACGGCGGTTACGGCCAAGGCGGCCACGGCTAGATATAGGAGCTTAAGTGTCATTGTCATTTTGTGTGTAAAATGTGTGTGAATGTTTTTTTTTTTTTACGGTAATTAATTGATTAATTACGTTTTGTTTTTGTGTCTCTCGAGTGTTTATGGTAAAGATGAAAAAATTAAAGGGAAGAAAAGAGTGATTTTGGACAAAATTAAGGAAGACGTAATAATTTATAGGGATTTCTACAGATTTGACCGAAGTTTTGGTTGACCGAGTCCATCGGAACTTGTCTTAAAATTTTATTGGTTTTATCTTTTGTTAGTAAAAGAGAGAACATGTGGTGATCGTAATTTTCAATTATCAAGAGAAAATAGAGAACACGTGACTATTGTAATATTCAAGTTCAAGACTAATTTTGTGGTAACTAATTAGTATAGTTTCATCAAAATTAAATTTAAATTTAAGCTACAAAACTAAGAAATTAAAAGTTGATACCAGTTATCTCGTATGAAGTGGAAGTTCAAAATAGATTCGTACTATGTGATTGAGGAAGCACATTTATAAGTCAGACGAAACATCTATGTTTTGGTTTGGTAAGTTATTAGATTCCTCTTGTTGGTTTAATTATGCTTCTCGAAGAGATCTGTCAGTTATCACTTTTATTGCTTCATAATTATTTGCTTCTCCGATCTTATAAGATTCCACTATAATATTTAAATTCACCGTAAATACATAATCGTGAATCAATAAAACCTAGATTCCATCATAATAGGTAATTTAATTTGTAACCAAAAATAGTACTTTTGTCATCGATAGACACATGTGACATGTTTTGTCGGTTTACGAGAACATGCTTTTGATTATTTGGTATTCGTTCGTTATTGAGTTTGGTTTGATATTAATGTGGGTCTTTCGTTTGAAGTAACGATTGATATGTCGTCGTGAAGTAAATATCTCCGCTAAAACCTTAGCCTCCGTCAAAGTCCTTGGCTCCCTCCTCTATGTTCACATTGTCAAAATATTGGGCATACCATTCGTAGATGTCTTACTGTTCCCATTACTTGCTTGAGATGCAAATCAACTGCTCGCTCTACTGAGGATTGTCCAAGAGCCAAGAAATCAGTGAGTAAGAAGCGAAGCCAGTTGAAGATCAGAAAACTCCTAACAAGGAAAAGCATATAAGAAACAATAGTGCTGTATTTGTTGAAGTCCCTTTTATAGAGAAGCAGTCTCTAGCTCCCTCCTATTACTAAAGAAGAAGTCTCATCCTCCACTAAGTGTGGCAAGATGGTTGTTGATATTGGTTTGGGTCCAAGATCTTCAACTAAATCTAGACCAAAAGTGTCCAAAAAAACCTCTTCAAGTAAACCTTGGGTTGTCGGCTCAGCTTCTGAGTCTGCCTCGATCTTAAGACGAATCTTCCGAGGAAGAAACTTTTTTCACTTACGTTCTCTCTAAAAAAAAGAGACGACAAGAACGGTATTTTATTGGGGAAGTGCCCCAAGTCTAAATCAAATAATTAACTATGATAGACACCTTTTTGTTTTGAATATTAGGGGATTCAATCAATCTATTAAGTGTAAGAGCTTCAAGAAATGGATAAGGATTAATAGGTCTTATTTTGGCTGTATTAATTAAGACTCGTGTCAAATTACACAAATCTCAGTGGTATGTAAAATCTAATATACTAGATTAGATTTTGTAGGAAACTATGAGGTTGCAGAACTAGGAAGAATTTAGGTTGTTTAGGATCAGTCAGTGAAGCTTTCAGTCCACTCCAAGTCTAGCCAAATGATTACTTGTATTTGTGCATCTACCTAACTTCACTACTGGTGTTGCTATTTAGTATATTTATGCAGTCAATTATAAGTATGGAAGGAGACAATTATAGGAGGAGATTATGGATCTTGCCAGAGATCCTATTATTTCTTCAAAAATCAGTATGCTATTCTAAAAATATGTGAGTTTACAATCGCTTACAAAGAGCGGTTAGAATTTGTTTTAATAATTTAATAATTTCTATTCTCTTAAAAAGTATATATTTATTTATATTATTCTCTTAAAAGAGTTTTAAAACTGAAAATGAAATTTAAAATATTTTATTTATATATTTAAATATTTTTTTTAATCTTGTTACAATAATGATTTTACTATTCAACATTTTGTTAACCGTTATAACTCAACCACCTTTTCTCTTCCACTATCTCTAACCGCCTTATCCACAACCGTTAAGAAACTTTTAACCGGCTTGTTTAAACGATTTTACCAATAAAATCTAAATTAGTCACACAAAAAATAGAATCAATGTAGGAAAAAATATAAAATCTTGGGTTAGACTACGGTATGAGGTGTACTGCTTTAACAATAGTCAATCACAAAAGCGATACTAAAAGCGTTGCTCTTAACTTTTTCGTACTGCTTTCTCTTATCGCTGTTTGTACCGCTTTAAACTATTTTATGGTATCGCTCACCGCTTCCTCTATCCGCTAAAAGACTTGTACCGGATTGTGTCACCATTTGGATCCCTTACTTATAAGGTTTGATTGGTAACCCCGTATCACTGCGGTACGAGGTATACCGCTTTAATAATTATCAATCACAAAAGCGATACCAAAAACATTACCAAAAGCGTTACTCTCACCTTTTTTTTTACCGATTTCTCTAACCACTATTTTGTATCGTTTTGAACTATTCTGATATCGCTTACCATTTTCTCTATCCGCTAAAAAACTTGTACCGCTTTGTGTCACCAATTAGATTAGATGTATAGACTTATAAGTTAGTGCATTTCCTTTATCTGGAAAAAGAAAAACACAAATTCAATGTATTTATGAGAAACAAACATAAACGCCAACAAATAGTGATGTACTTTTAATAAAACTGACCTAAAAAAATTGAGGCTGTTTCGATTGAAATAATACCATTATTCATTAATGACATAAGCTTATGATTGGCCCACCACGCACGTGTTCCACAAACATAAAAAAAAAAAACGGCAAGCAGTCTAAAATTTGCTTTGCTCTCTTTCTCTACTGGCGTAAATCACTTTTTAACCTTTTCGGCTTTTCCGCCGATTCAAATCGCTGACAGTTTCCAGCGACAATAATCACCGGCGACGCTATTTCTCGGTGAGTTTCGCGTCTCGTTGATTTTTTTCCTTCCCTTACCTTTTCACCAAGCGTCGTTTCAATCACATCATATCACTGTAGAGTTTCCGATACTCGATTGGGTTCGCTATTTTCTCAATTTTGATGTGCAATTCGATTTTTCACTCGCAAATTCATAGTTTTCGTGAAATTTTGGATTGAAACTAGTGTAATCATAACTTCAAGGGTTTTAAATTCGTTAAGACCTGGAATTATACAGTCTATGATGGTGTTTCAGTTGTTGTGATATCATGGTTTGATAATAGTTTCAATGATACAGGTTAAATGTGGTCTTCTCCATGTATGATGTTTTATCAAGTTTTTTATTTTCTCAATTTGTATGCTTCTGTTGTGTGCACAATACAGAGTTTATTGAAGCTATGCCTAAAAGAACAGCAGAAGCGTCTCTGTCACCTGGAATCCAAAGAAACAGACCAGACTCTTTTGGTAATTACAGATCTCAAGTAGCTGAGCTTTTGTCTCAAGGTGAGAGGATCTCTTATCATGACCAACAACAAGCCAGTGAGAGGCATTCTGAGAGTGTAATAGGAGCTGGGATGTCGAATCTCGAGAAAGAGAATTTGAATGTCTTGTTAAGGCAGTGTGTGAGAAATCTAACTCCAGAAGTTGATGAGGTACATTGCATCAAAGTTCTACTTCTGATAATGTTTTGTGCTAGTATGATGAATGAGTATTCGATATTATTGTAATTCATTTGCAGATGCAGCACTGTGTATGCTCCATGTACCTGATTTCACAGCTTGGGAACAAATGTCAGTCATCCTCACCGAGCAATTTTGTTCCTGAAGAATCCGGAGGGGCGAGAGTATGTCTTTTACTTTTACTTACATGTTGTTGATCCTCTTGCTTGAAACATGCAAGTATATCTTTCCATCATTGCATTGTTTTTCTAACCGGATGTTGTAATTCTCTTCTTCTTCTATTCTCAAAATACCTTCAGGAAGATGATATTCAACTACTTCTGAGGTCTGACCCTGATATGGTCAAGAACATAACGTCCCAGTATTCAAATGTTCTGCTGTCCAAAGTATTTAACTTCCTCTTTTGAATCTACAGAACATTGTTCCACATTAGTATTTTTAGCTTGCAGAAAGATCAAACATCTAATATAGCTTACTTCTGCATATGTTTTTTGTTTTCTTTTGAAAGCTGGACAATATGCAGCAGGAACTCGAGAATCTTCTTGACGATGTGATGGCGACTTGCAGGTATAGTACTATAGTGTGGTCTAATTATTTTTTAGTTTGTGCCATTATATGATCAGCTAAAGAGTTTTCCTTACAAAATGATAACCTTCTTAGTTAGTGGTTACTTATGTGTTCTCGTTGACTCCTTTAAAACAGACCTATGACTCGTGGTGAAATTCGGGAGCTTCAGAAATCAATCAAGGAGCTACCTGAAAGAAATCTCAACCGCGTCACTGAAATAGTAGGAAACCATTACATAACATCTGGCAAAGATTTCAACGATAAGGTTATAGTCAACCTGGATCAGGCGGTAAGACACAATGCGTAGTTAATTGATTCTCTGGTCCCCGATAAGTATAAATGGAACACTAACAGCATTTCAACTGAACTGTGTTGTCTTCAGGACAGCATCATGTTATGGAGACTGCATTTCTATGTAGGAGCAGTCAAGAGTGCCCAGAAGCTCGCTCCCTAGCGAACTTAGGCTGTATATATGGTTAGGGATGTTAAGATGGTGTGATGAGCTAAACCGGTTTAATAATTTCCTAGTTTTCTTTTTTTCATGATTAGTCCGGTTAGGCCATGTAGCAGTTGGTCTTACATGGACGGTCGGTTCTGATTTTGCAAGACTTTGATATGTCAAAGATTGAGTTAGCCGGTCTGCAGATTAATTTGGTGTAATACAATTTCTTTCTTTTTGTGTGGGCAAAAGTACAATCTCTATGCATGGTATACATGTTCTCTGGAGAAGAGAATGAAATGTGTTTCTCTTATATTATTTTCAGAGAATGATACATCATTTAAATAGAGATTACAAATATGTTTGATGATCCTATAATTAAGTAAATGTGGAGATGTGGTTGGTCGTGAGGATAGAAAGTGAGTGCTTCTTAGATTGTAGGAACAGATATGGACTCGGTTTGTGGAAAACAGAGGATGACTTGGTCTTCTCTCTAATACGCCCCCTCAAGATCAAGGAGTGATGGAGAAAAGCAAAAATGACACCTTGAGATTGACTATTGATGATGATGAAATTGATAAAGTGCGGCTTGAATTATGTGCGATTGGACGGATTTACTGTAAAGTACATCAGAGAACATGTCTTTGGAGGCTAGGAAGCATATAGCTTAGGAAGTTAGACGTAGAAACTTATGATCAACTTTGGACCATAAAGTTGTTGAGAAGCATATAGCTTAATGATGTCTTGTAACTTGACCGCGGATCAACTTTGGATGGGCGGTAAAATGCTTAAAGCATATAGAGTGGTCTCCTTTGCTCGGAAACATGAGCGTACGTGGAGAAGAAAAGGATATGAAACTTTTGGTATTGGGTCCAGGAGGAGATCGTGCGGATGGCATTGTGGCTGGACGTGAGCATGTGTTTTGGCGGTAGAATATCAAAACGGTGGAGTCTGATGTTTCTTAGTAAGCGCGAGTTTTGCCATATGCGATTTCGCTGAAGCATTTGCTGCTAAGATGCATGGAATTTTTTTTTTTTTAAATCGAACGTGAAGTTTTGGAAACACATAGCTTTAGATTCACGAGCTTGAATAAAAGCACGATGGCTTAAAAAAAAAAACATAAAGAGTTTGATCGTTAGATCAAAACTCTGAGCATACCTACTTTGATACTATATAAAGTGAAATGTGTTTTTCTTATATTATTTTCAGAGAATGATACATCATTTAAATAGAGATTACAAAGCTGTTTGATGATCATATAATTAAGTAAATGTGGAGATGTGGTTGGTCGTGAGGATAGAAGGTGAGTGCTTCTTAGATTGTACGAACAGATGTGGACTTGGTTTGTGGAAACAGAGGATGACTTGGTCTTCTCTCTAATATGTTCTTCAATGTCTTGTCTTGTCTCCTTTGTGAGTAAAATAAGAAGAACACTTGTTCTCCAATTTTCCACAATTGAGGACTCTATCGAGTGTCGTTGGTCCATTGAATGCCTAAAATAGATCATTGTATTTGACATATATTGAAGCATTGTTTTGTGAATTATAAGTTAGAAAACAATTTCCAAGACTAGGAAGTGATTAATCTAAATATTCATTACTCTCATTCAATTCGTTAATTTCGAAAAACGTAATCGAACCTTAAATCCTTAAAATATCACACATAATATAATATATAAACGACTTAGTACCTCATACACTTTGAGTCTTTGATATTTATTGTCTTTCATTTAAAAAAACTATAACACAAATTAAAAAAAAAATTCTTAAATTTAGCAATAATGAAACACATTTTAGAGAAGTACATTTTGAACATTTTCCAAAATCAATAATTTATTTATTTTAATTGCCATTAAAATTATGCGTACAAAATATTAAATTGCAATTAGAGTGAGTAATTTTGGAATTAAAATAATTGAAATCAAAATCCGTTTCAATTCGATTTTAGAAAATATTTTTAAAAATATATCTCCTCTGATTTTGTCAGCAAAATTATTCTTTTAATTAATTGAGAGATATTTCAAAGATTTTATTAAAAATTATCTTCTCATCTTTGTTTGATCATATTTTTTAAAACATTTAAATCAATACATAGTTTCATATAATAAATAAAAATCTAGATTTTTTTTTGTTTTTGTTTTTTTTGTATATGTTGTGATTCTAATTTTTTTTAAATGGACATAATTTACTCAATCAATGAAAAAAAAATGTGAAATGAACGTCCCACACCGGCTAAACATTTTGGATGGTGGTTCAAAGATATATCAAGTACATAAGTTTTGTGTTTATAAGGACCCTCCATGATCAAGTTTATAAGTTTTGTGTATCTCTTAATGATATAATTAAAAAATGAATCAAATGTACTTTTGAATTTTCTTACCTTTTTCAAATTATACTGAAATCCCTTTCGCTTGTTCCTTATGCTTTACAAAGGATATCATCTTATTAGATGTAAACATTCTTCTTTTGTTGGGAATTAATTTTTAAATTTTGATCCAAAAAATACCCATCCGTTTACAATTTGTAAACTATGCAAAAGATAAATCAAGTGATTATAGTTAAATTATTATTTTTGCCACCTTCTGCTGAAATTCATTAATATAGTTAAATTCATTATTTTTGCCATCTTCCACTTATACAGTTAATTACTTGATTATAGTTGTTTTAATTAATTTTCTTCAGTAATTGCTGTCCATATCTTAATTATATGGTCCATGGCCCATATGTAGTAAGAAAATATATAGGAAGGGGTTATCTAATTAGAGAAAACTGGTTCAATGTTACTAATTAAATAATTTTTTGCTCCAAATCCAAAGTAATTATCTGAAATTTCACAAAGCTCTGATAAAATTTCACAAACCTTTTTCCTCAAGGTAAAAGATGATTCCTCTTAGTGTCAAGGAAACAATATTAAAAAGAAGATCATTTTTTAGTAATTGTATGTTAACAAAGTTATGAGTTGGATAATCTATTACCTTGAGGAAGAAAGTTTCTAGATTTGTACAGTTGTTGAACAGAGTTGGCAACTATTCCCACCCTAGTTCCGGGCCAGTCTTAATTGTTAGTTGAATCAGGTTCTTGAACACCGGTATATGATTACAGTAGAATGTAAGCACATGAAACACATGACCATGTCAACTAAATCATCACAACAGAAGCAAAACTATCAAATTTAAGGGATTGAGATCAGCAAATCTCAAGAGTGTCTAACGATAAGGAAAGGATCTTAACATGGCTGATTCCCTTCCAAAAATTTGTAACATAACCAGCGACATTCTCTTCATCTTGTTGTTCTGCTTTTCTGCGAAGCAGAATCTTGGCTCCAACAAGCTTATCAAAGTTGGCTGTTGGATACTTGCTAGCATTATCATCTAAATATTTTAAGTATTAAAGATTTGAAGTGTCAAATGACACACTCTTGAAAAATTTGAAATCCTGTCATAAGCTATTACCGATGGAAAGTTCCGTCAGAATTTTTTCAATAAATACAACCTCCATTCTTCGCTCATTTTTGATTTTAGAATTGTAGATTTAGGTTTTAGAATTGTAGATTAATGTTTTGAAATTTTAGATTTAGGTTTTGAAATTATGGATTTAGATTTTAGAATTATAGATTTAGGTTTTGAAATTGGAATTGTAGTTTTAGGTTTTGAAATTATGAATTTAGATTTTGGAATTATAGTTTTAGATTTTGAAATTGGAGATTTAGGTTTTGGAAATGTAGATTTAGGTTTTAAAAAACATTTATATTCTAAAAACATTTTTCTTGAATTTTAATTTTTTTTTTTGAAAATTCCTGACGGATTTTTTTTTTGTTTTAAATTCCTGACGCATTTCCGACGGTTTTCTATTACCGATGCCCTAGAACCGATAGACCATATCCATCGTAAATTCGTTGGAAATATCCATTTTTGACGGATTTCTGACAAATATGTACGTCGGAAACCCATGTTTCTTGTAATGAAAAATCTGTTTAAGTAAGTTGAAACCCATTTTGGACCTGGAAACAATCAATCTTATACATATTTTTGTTCATAAGTGATGTTTATGTATTTACTTATTTATTTGGGCTTGATGCTAATCTTTATTGATCCATTTATATATTCATTTTTCACATGAAACATATACGTGCATTGGATGTTTAACAAAAGGGTCTGATGACCAAAAAAAAAAAAAAAAAAGAGTCTTGAATCATGGAGCGTATCGTAAGATTCACAACAATATTTCAGAAAATTTTCAATCCTTGTTTGAATAGTAAATTTGAGTTCTAAATTCTTACAACCTATTATCATTCAAAGCATCCAATTTTAAATAAGTTAAACACTGAACTCCAAATATTTTGTTGATTTTACGTAATTTGAAGCATCAAATAAAAAAGTAGCTACACAAAAACTCAACATGTTTGACAATGTAACTTCTCAAGAATAGTACATAAAATAAAATAAAAAGATTGCTTATCTACTACCAAAATGATCCCCTAATCTACTTTGCGTAATCCAATACAAACTTGTATTAGGAAAATTGCGCACCTAAAACATCTTATTTTATAGAGTTAGACACCTCCATTAACTTTGACAAACCCCATCTAACAACATAAGTAACAACGTCATCTTTGCAATTCATCTATGTGTCGTAAAACTTGGAAACCATTAATTCTCATGTGTTGTTGAGCTCATTAAAATCTGTAAGGGAATGATTCCATAGTTTCTTACAGTCAAGTAGTCAACCATGGAAGAATGGATAAATGGGCTCAACAACAAAGAAGAAAGGGCCCATTTAAACCTAAAGTTAAGTCTTTAATAGTATAAAGACCAAAATGCCCCAAAATGTTAACGTATGTCCTCTGTGTCTCTTAAGGTTAATTGGGGAAGAAGAAAACTCTCCGTCTTTTTGTACTTTTGCTTCACCTCTCTTCTTCTTCTTCGATTCGAGCAAAATTCATCAAGGTACATTACTACTCTTCTTAAGCTGAGTTTTTTTTCTCTTTTCCTTCTTCACTCTCGCACTTCTCATCTTGAACTCTCTCTTGCTCGATTACGGTGATTCTCATTCGATTTTACGGCCTTTAAGGTTCTCGATCCGAGAGTTTTTGATTCAACTTTTATTGGGGTTTTTCGTACTTCGATTTAGTATTTACTATGTGATTCTTAGTTTTACAGTTACTGTATCTATGATATTGAACTAATTATCCAACCCTAATCACGAATTGCATCTGACGATTTTGGAAAACTAGTTCGTCTTCTGGCTAATCGTTTGATGCTAGATTACTTTTTGTTTTTTATTGTAGAGTGGTCAATTTGAAAAATGTCGCAATCTGCCGTAGATGTTCCGCCAAAGGGTGGGTTCAGCTTCGATCTCTGTAAGAGAAATGATATGCTTAGACAAAAGGGTCTTAAAGCTCCGTCTTTCTTGAAAACCGGAACAACCATTGTTGGTTTGATATTCAAGGTATGGTTTTTATTCTCCCATAGTTTCTTGTCTATAGATTGCATAGAGTAATAGTTTGTTATGAGATGTTCTCTTTTACTAGTCATGGGAACTGTTTTGTTATGAGCCTTAGGAAAAATGAGCCGAGACTTGATACTTTGTTAAGATTCACTGATTTTTGTATTGTGGAAGTTAAAATTAGATCTTTGTAGAATTGGTTAGTCAAGACGCTGAGGCCTAAGACTGAGTCGCAGGCACAGTGATTAGATTGCTCTACTTCATGTGATTGTTTACTTGTATCCTGTAAAACTCTTTGGGGTCTTTATTCGCAAGCATTTTCCTTTTCTCATTATAGATCATTCTATAAGTTTCCATCTACAAGTAGGTTTTGCTTAGTGCCAATGTGGTGGTGCTTATCATCAGCTCTCTGACTCTCCTTATAGTTTAGAGCACAGCATTTGAACGTTTGAAGATGCTTGTATTCTTGTGCTCTCACTGTTGTCTTTTGATTGCTTTTTAGTAAATGATTGTGGAAGCTGTATAATGTTGATTTTGATATTTGGGTTTTGTATAGGATGGTGTGATACTTGGGGCAGATACCCGAGCAACTGAGGGGCCAATTGTTGCTGATAAAAACTGTGAGAAGATTCACTATATGGCACCAAACATATATTGCTGTGGTGCAGGAACTGCGGCTGACACTGAAGCAGTAACTGGTATTTACTTCTTCCATCAGTGTGGCACATTTTGTTTTCTCTGTTAGAGAAATCAGAATCTAATTGACATAATGTGTCGCTCCACAGAGCTTAATGCTTAGTTATCTTGGTTTCATCCTCATTGTCCAGATATGGTCAGTTCACAGCTGCGGTTGCATCGTTACCAGACTGGTCGAGACTCTCGGGTCATCACTGCTTTGACCCTTCTCAAAAAACATCTTTTCAGGTAAATTTGTTCTATCTCGTCCAAAAACTCATCTTAAAGAAACATAGATTACTTAACTGCCTAAGTTTCATTTCAGCTACCAGGGTCATGTCTCTGCTGCTCTTGTGCTAGGTGGAGTTGATATCACTGGGCCTCATCTTCATACTGTAAGTTTTAAATTCCCAACAGATTCTACCTACTGAGAAGATATTTTTTTTGTTTATTTTTATTCATATCACATTTGACTATTTCTCTTATACACAGATATACCCACACGGTTCAACTGACACTCTTCCATTCGCTACAATGGGTTCTGGTTCTCTTGCTGCTATGTCTGTGTTTGAGGCAAAGTATAAAGAAGGCCTAACTGTAAGAAAGTGAAAACATTTATCTTTCAACTTCTAGAGACGTTATTTTCTTCTGTCTTATTAATTTCTTGTCACAAAATCCTCTAGAGGGATGAAGGAATTAAGTTGGTCGCTGAAGCCATATGCTCGGGTATATTCAATGACCTGGGTAGTGGTAGCAACGTGGATATCTGCGTGATCACAAAGGTTTGTCTTCACCCTGCTTTAACCAGTAACTTTGATTAATCTACAAAACTCCCTTTGGTCAGCATGTAAGACTCATAATTTATCATCTCATAGACATTACAGTGACCTAGTAAATCGCTATCAAACCCCACAAAACCCAACTCTTAGCATTGCCGTTAGATAAATGCAAAACATCCTCTCCATTTGTTTAATGCAATCCTAAAACCTCTGTTCGGCATGTACACATTAAGCTGACCAAGTTATTCACCACCAAATCAAACTCTTTTGCATTACATTTGTATATTTTGTTGATTTTGAGCTTATTATTTGACACGGTGTTGGCAAACAGGGGAACAAGGAATATCTGAGGAATTACATGGAACCAAACCCAAGAACCTATGTCAGCAGCAAAGGCTATTCCTTCACCAAGAAAACCGGTAAGTTACTCTCGAACACACAACAAAGTAACTTGCATAACTACCCTCGGCTTTAGCTGGTTGAATCCAGTTTTAAACCTCGATTTTTCTCACTTCATCTTGTTTGTTTATTGTGTTACAGAGGTTCTTCTCACCAAAATCACCCCATTGCTGGAGCGAGTCGAAATTACAGAAGTAGGTGAAGCCATGGAGGAATGAATAAATCATTCTCAAATCTTGCGTTGATCTACACCCAGGCTGTGTGTACTCTGATGATCTTATCTTCCCAGTCATGTCTTTTTCCCATGTTTAAGGATCATTCGAATCTTGTTAGACTCTCTCCATATTAGATTACAATGGAGGAGAGTCAGAGACTTGTTTCTTTTGAATCCTATTTACACTCTCTCCATATTAGATTACAATGGAGGAGAGTCAGAGACTTGTTTCTTTTGAATCCTATAAAAACAACTTTCTATAATTTATTAGTTCAACGTTCGTTTGTACAAATCGTACCGGCTGGTTTACCAAATTCTCTGTTTATGGTTCAGTCGCACTGGTTGATGAAAACGACGTCGTAGTGTATGAGGTCATGCGTTTTATCAAGAGCATGGAGTACAATACGGCATCGTATCTGTCTACAGATGACGTGTTATTGTTCCCGTTAGTTTCTCTACACGCGCCAATACAAAAGACAGATATATATAGGAAATAAAGATACGCGCAGTGTCTTGAATTTATCCATATAAGACGTTACTAAAGAGCGACTCTAGCCATTTTTTTTTCAGATTTGTTTTCTTCTTCTTCTTTGATTTTTCTGAGTAAGCTTTTAGAGTAACATAAGACTGAAGAAGACGATGGAGAAATTGTCTAACGGCGTAAGAGATCACTGTTTGATCAGTGACAATGTTTCTCCTTCAGCTCCCGCTCCTCTTAAACAGCCTTTCGTGATAGGTACGATTTTGATTTATTTGTCCTTGGATTTTCAAAAATTTGATTTCGTCGACGATCTGCTAATACAGGTGTTGCCGGAGGAACCGCCTCCGGGAAGACGACGGTATGCAATATGATAATGTCTCAGTTACACGATCAACGTGTTGTGCTTGTGAACCAAGTAAATTTAAACTCATTTATCTGTTTTCATAAAATCGTCACGATCTTATGGAAAAGTTGAAGAACAGTCGTGTTTGATTACAGGATTCGTTTTATCATTCCCTTAGTGAGGAAAAATTGAAGGAGGTTCATGAATATAACTTCGATAATCCTGGTGAGAAAATTCGATTTGATTGATCTGTGGATGATTCAAATAATTTGGTTTTTAAAAAATCTTGTTTTTTGTTTGATTCAAGATGCATTCAATACCGAGGTTTTGCTTTCGTGTATGGAGAGATTAAGATCTGGCCAACCAGTGAATATCCCGAGTTATGATTTCAAAACCCACCAGAGCATAGAATCATCAAGTCCGGTAAGAGATAGAGAAAACTATGAAATTATTCATTAGCAACACTAATTAGGGCCTAATGCTCATCTTATTCAGGTTAACCCCGGTGATGTAATCATCTTAGAGGGAATCCTGGTTCTTAATGATTTTCGCGTTCGTGATCTCATGAACATGAAGATCTTCGTCGATACAGGTTTGAATCCTTAGCTTGGTAAATCTACATTGATTATTTAGGCTATAAGCTCACAAGATTAGATTGCAATTCACCAATGCAGATGCTGATGTACGTCTTTCGAGAAGAATACAACGTGATACGGTCGAGAGAGGAAGAAACATACAGAATGTGCTTGAGCAGGTTCACTGACAGTCTGAATCTGACTCTGTTTATGGATGGAGTTATAATGTTTTTCACATATGCGCTTTTTTCCGAATTTGTGTTTCAGTATACCAAGTTTGTGAAGCCAAGTTTTGATGAGTTCATTCAGCCATCGATGAAGTATGCTGATATAATCATTCCTCGAGGAGGAGACAATGATGTTGCAATTGACCTCATTGTACAACATATCCGTACAAAGCTGTGCCAACACAATCTGTGTAAGATATACTCAAACATCTTCATCATATCTTCTACATTCCAGATCAAAGGAATGCATACTCTTATCCGTGATGTCAACACAACCAAGCATGATTTCGTCTTCTACGCTGACCGATTGATTCGACTGGTAAAAGCCTCCAGTCAGAACATTAAATTTCCGCTGATAGGTTTCTTAGAAGGATCAAAACTAAGACTGGAGTTGTATATGTTTGTTTCAGGTCGTGGAGCATGGACTTGGTCATCTTCCTTTCACAGAGAAACAGATCACCACTCCAACAGGTAACTAAGCCACTATAAAGTTCGAGGAAAGATAAAGATTAAATGTCACTTAGTTTCCATCTCTTTAAACTTAACAGGGTCAGTATACACTGGAGTCGACTTCTGCAAGAGATTGTGTGGCGTCTCAGTGATCAGAAGGTATCTAATACAAAGCTTTGCTGTTTCGTTTCTTTTCGGGTTGGTGCCTCTACTTCGTAGCTTTATGATTTTGGTATTTACAGTGGAGAAAGCATGGAGAATGCACTAAGAGCTTGCTGCAACGGAATTAAGATTGGTAAAATTCTTATTCACAGAGAGAATAACGATGGTCGTCAGGTCTGATTCCATAGCCTGAGAACAATATTTTCTCACACATCTGAGCTCAACATGTTCTCATTTGAATAATGTTTCTTGCAGTTAATATATGAGAAGTTGCCGAAAGATATCTCAAGCAGACATGTCTTCCTCCTCGACCCTGTTCTAGCTTCAGGTTCGTAGTAACACATATAAAAAGCTAGAAAAAGGTTACATTTCTCGGGTCAGTTGTTGCAGAAATATGCTGACCTTTTAAAAGTATTAACAGGATACTCTGCAGTGAAAGCTATAACTTTGCTTCTTAGCAAGGGAGTTCCAGAATCACATATCATCTTTCTCAATCTTATAGCAGTAAAGAACAACCAAACAAACATCTTATCAATATTTTTTTTCTAAGTTAATTAAGTAATCATCAGAGTATTATACTAACACAAGAAAAAACTGCAGGCACCTCAAGGTATTCACGCGCTCTGCAAGAAATTCCCGATGATAAAGATTGTGACTTCGGAAATTGATGCATCCCTCAGTAAGGACGCCCGTGTGATTCCAGGCATGGGAGAATTTGCAGACCGTTACTTTGGTACAAACAACATTAATTCAAAAGTATCAAGCTTGTCTGCAAATCTCAAGTTAAGAAGCTAAAAAGATATGCTCTTCTATAGTCATTATGTCACTTGGGAACCAACAAAGCCATGCCTTCATCATCATAGAAAGCTTGAATAACTTTCTAACTCATCCTGAGTTTCTCCCATCTTAATTCTCCTATTTTGCTAATATTTATCCAATTTCTCTTAATTACTCTATATATCCAATACACATAAGATTACATTGAAACACATACTTTTTTTTCGGTAGACTAATCTTCAATCTTATAGCTGTATATGCTTATAGCTACAATACAATTATTGATTTATTTTGGCCTGATAAGACTTGAATCCGTATAGAAAAATAGCAGATTACTGTCGTTTCATTGCTAATTCCGGGTTAAGAACCAAACATCTCATTCCAACATTTTCCAAACCAAAAGTATCTTTGGAGAAATACGAAATAAAAATCCAGATAAGTTCACAGCTAGATTCCTTTAAAAAAACCTAGAAAACAAGCGTGTTGGTCTTACTGTTGTTTGGCTTCAACCTTCTTCTTCTGCCATAGCCTGTCGACACCACTGTCAGCATCACCCTACGTCGTTTCAAGAAACCATGAACAATGCTTCCAACACAGGTGTTTGGACCAAGTAATAACAAAATCATTACATGATCAATACGGTTATTCAACACAATAACCCAGGGCCAATTCTAAAGCTATAGTTAGAGTTAGTTAGACAAGTTTCTGCTACATACAGTAACAAGATTTATGATCAAGAAGCTGACTTGACAAACCTGAGCACGGACAAAACCGGAGAGAGCAAAGGTAGTGAATTGACCAGTGTAGATTCCATCAGCATCGAGGTGACCAATGTTGAGCTGCACAGAAGCATGATCTTTCGATGTGATCAACCTGTTAGTAGCCGAGCTGCAATTATCAAACAAGAACAATTCTCAGATTTATCACTCATTTACTTATCATTAAAATTCCTTACAATAAAAAAAGAAAGAAGTTTTTTATTTTCACTCTTACCATTTCCTTGGAATGTAAAGCTCAGTGACTTGACCCTCTTCGTTCTGCATCTTTGGAGATTAAATTGACAAATTCTAAATCTTTGAATTGCTACAAAATAAACAATTGTACACAAAACATTGTAAAAACCCAGAGAAAAAATTAAAAAAAAAAAAAAAAAAAAAGAAACAAGAGAAGAATTAAATCGAGGAAGACGAGTTTGTTTACCAGTTAAAGCAGCAGTAGAAATTGGCGACGACAGGAAAAAGCTACACCGTGTTTATCTGCACCAAGCCGTGGAGCAAAACCCTAGCGTCGAAGTTGTGTTATGTTAATACAAAACTAACCTTGTGGTGTTCAATTTAATTACTTGACATGCCATAAAATCCATACGGTACCGTTTTTAGTTACAACCTTGTTACCAGTCTTTTGGAATTAGTTTACTAAAGAAATGTCGGAACCGCGAGTCGAAATCCGAGTTAGGAAAGAACATATTTTTGGACAACTGGTCGACAATGCAGATTAAAAAGACTCATATAAGGGAATAATCTTGTCTATCGGTTTTAGACCGTGGATGAGAGAGTCTTACGGGAAAAATAGAGTAACCGCGTATTTATGAATTGTTGAGGAATGTTCGGTAAATCCATAGATGATAGATGCGGAGCCCGTTTATGGAAATCTCCTATATATTATTTGGGTAGTACATTTATAAATAAACATTAAAAAGTATAAATATTTAAATCACATTGCTATTACCTCAAAGAACAAATTTTAATATCTCATTAAAGGTATTTTAGTCATTAGTTATTATGTGATCATTTAATTAAAATCAAAAATTTTATTTAAAGAAATTAAATCAAATATATCGAGATTTACATAAATATCCTTAAATATCGATATTTCCTTAAATATCTCATTACTTATTTACTTAAACCACTTACTGAATCTTCTATAATTATTATCAAGATTTTAGGGGAAAAATCATTTCTAATAAATAACAAATTTCAAATTAACATTTAGTGCATAAATTTTTTAATATTTTTCTGTTTTTTGTTTTTAAAATTGATCAAAATCTTTCTACAAAAAAAAGATATTATAATCGATAATATCAATTAACATGTAAATATTGTCCAAGATTTTATTTTGCAAAACCTAAAACATACATTACATGTTTATCTTTTTTTTTTAATAAAATAAAACCAAAATAAAACCTAAAACACACGATTTTAAATTAACCACTAATAAGAAAAACTAGATTACGATTTTGTTCTTTTATTGATTTATAGATTACGAGTATAAACCTTATATGTCATCAATATTCTTTATACTCTAGATTACAATTACTTAATCTTAACAAAAGAATATATTCTCTCATTATAATAAAATCTTAACGAAAACTCATCTTAGCTTGTATAAGATTTCAGAATAAATATAAATATAAATTTATAATTCCGAATTTTAAAAGATATATTAACCCGTGCTATATCACGGTACTAATTCTAGTTTCAGGGGAATAAATAATTTGATTATAAAAGGTTCGGTTAACCGCAAATACAAGCTTTTGTAAAATGTTAATTTTAAAAATTGTGTCTCAATATGATGATATACATACCCATGGTTCCAAACATATATACACATTTAAATATTACGTTGTAACTAGAGTATTTTGCCGCAAATTGAATAATAAAAAGTTAAAACATACCTTTTTATTCTTCAAAGTCATCAGAAACAATGCTAACAACTCTTAACTTATACTTTGGCCCAAACAAATAGTCTCTCTTATTTCATCGTATCCATCTAAAATCACTGGCGATGGCCTTCTGGTAAAGCTACCACTTTGTGGAATGGCACTGTTCTTTGAGGTAATGCTCCGTCTTCTTCATCGTCATCGAATTCTAGCAAGTACCTGGTATAAACAGAAATTATCATAATTAAACACTTGGGATTCTTAAATAATGTTTAACTAGTTGATGATGATGCGATATCAACAAAGGTGTGGAGGAACTTACTCGTCAGACTTCCTCTGGAACCAGATGTGCAACATGCATGTTTGAATAACTAGAGGTTAGTTCTTATTGGTTTCTTATACATTATTGAAACGAGTTTGAAATGGTGCGGGAAAAAAGCTAACCTTTCGTGGGGTACTTATTACAGTTGCCTTGTAGAGGGCTGTTGTTCCAGGATATACAGCTAACACGTGTTTCCCTGGTATAAACTCTGGTGTGGTTGAAGGATCATTCCGTTTTGGAAACGGTAAAATACATGACATTGATAGTTTATACGTCCTAAAGATTACAAGAGAATAATCAGCAAGTTACTCAATGTCATTGCAAAAGTCCATGAGTTATAAAGAGCTCTTAATTACCTCTGGCCACCTCCTTCTTCATCATCTCCTGGTTCTTCATCAAGTACTTCAACTCTGTGAAAATGGTTTGAAACACTATTTAGACCCATATATGAATCTATTGTAGAGCAAAATATATACCATAATTGCATCATAACGGCTATCTAACGGTTTAATCATAATATATAAATACTTGACTATTGACGATTCAGAGTCATGAAATTCTCAAAATCTCTCTTTTAGCACAACTATATACATAAAATTGCATGATTGTTCCCTCTCCAAACCAATGTGGGATTCTTACTAAAAGGGTTCAAGCTTACTCTTTTGTTTCTCTGTCGAAGTGAATAACTTTCACCACAAACCATTCATCCTTCTCGGCATCCTCGGCTGTGACTCTTGCAGCAACCTACATAAAACAGATGTCACCAAAAAAATTTGACCATTTTTGGAGGAAACAAGTGGTTCAACTCAAAGAAAGAAGTAGTTGTTGTTGTACCTGTTCACCCTTTAGACTGGCATATGCCTCGAGTTGATTTCTCATGGAAGGAGAAACTCTTGTTACATCTGAATCTACTTTCATTCTCTTTCTCTTCTGCTCGTTGCCTTCTGCCACTTATGTGATATCATTACAAGCATCGGAAAAGCTTAATCCCTCTTATATATATATATCAAATCATTGGAGGTTTGAGACACAAAAGAGTATCAAGTCTTCTCTTTCTAACAAGAACAACGTTGCCCAAAGAGTAAACATTACAGGACTATTTAAACAGTAATCGAAGTATACCTAATTTTCTGCGTTGTTGCCCAGTTGGTCCAGATGGAAGCAGAGAATCCAACTGAGTAAGCAGAATGTTTGAAACGCTGCATTAAACACACAGCTTTAGAGATTTGTTTTTGCACACAAACAATTGTGTCCTTTAGTTGTATCATCACTTTCTAAACCATTCACAACTGATGTAACAACTGAGAGGAAATGATGAGGAAATCTGGCTTACGTTACTTCACTTTCTGAAAGCTCTTTTGCTTGAATGTACAAATTTTTAAGCTTTGACAATGAAGTATCACCAGGCTTCTCAACTATCTCAGGCGCTGCATTTTAAACACTACACGAGTCAGCCAGATAATTTACCTAGTAGATAAGTATTAGAGGCTCCATAAAACTTAATCCTTACGGCTAAATATATCTGATACCACCAAATGTGGATATGTACCATGTATATACAACCGAAAGCAAATATTGGTCATAAACTCACATTAACTTCAAGCCATTCTAGCTGAAATAAGCTTCATTCAGAAAGAATCAATTCCTCAAGAAGAGCTAATTTCGCGCAAAAATGCTTTAGATTCTCATTAGTTTGTTTCCATAATAGATAATCCGATATATCCAATCCGCTATGATGATATTCTTTCTAATTACGAAATCAGGGCTTAATCTAGAAATTTTAAAACTCATAAAGTTAGAGATCCACATGAACAAATGCTGAAAGATAACCTACTAAATTGGCTAAATCCTCTCTTTTTTTTCTACTGAAGCATAAACCAATCTCTACATTACAACAAAAATTCATGAATGACTAAAGTCTCTTATTTGGTTTTCTTCGCAAATAATTGTATTCAAAATTAAAACTTATCAGCATCTAATTTGAATTAATGCAATCTATCTAATTACTTCAAGATCCAAACCCAAATTATCAAAAAACCATAACTAATCGAACACAATCAATACCAATTGAAAATCACGACTAAGAGAAGAAGATCAAAAAGCTTGTTACTTGGTTCATCACAAATTTGGATAGTAAAAAGCAAAAATTAGGCTGAAAATGGAAACACTTACTAGCTTGAAGCTTCTTATGCATCTTATTGATATCCACAAGAACATCTTCTTGTTCTTTCCTTAACCGATCAAGCTCCTTAGTATTATCTAAGATTCCGGCAATGTCCGGTGATGACGACATCGTCGCTGCTACAAAAATCCACGACACAATCCGGAAAAAGTAACCCACCAAAAAATACAGACAAATTATAATACCAATACTTCAAGTTTCAATTTTTTGTGCTGAAAACTTCAACAAAAAATACAATTTTTATGTTCAAACTTCAAACACAGGAGGAGAAAATCTCAGAAGATCTCAGTTTTTTTTTTTTCGATTTAATAAATTTAAAATGCAAATCGCAATTTTGTTTTGATTTGTGATTGGCAGATCAAGTATGAGTACGACATCGTTTTATATAAAAGGAAAGTTTTTCAAGCATATTCTAATTCTATAGTCCCCAATATATAGATTTGTAGTTAATGGAGCTTTAGGAGTGTGTAATAATCTGGATTAGACCGATACAACTATACAAGTAGGATCAAATTTAAAATGGAAATTAAGTAAATTTTTTTGAACTAGATTACTAATCAAAGCTCTATTCTTTAAGAGAATTAAAAACAAATTTTATCATAACTTAAGTCAAACAATTAAAACCTTAATAGATTAATTTATTCTAAATTTGTTTTTACTCTATACTATTTTTCAACTAAAAAAAATTAGATGAGATAAAAAAAACATAAGTTGAACTGACCACCTGTTGAATTGATTTATTTTTTTATTCTAGGTAAGTATATTCATAATCATAGACAGTGATAATCATAATTTTATCTGTTTATCTGCCACGTGGCTAGCTTAACAGTTTTTTTTTTTTTGCTGCTTGTAACTTCCTAGCTCCTTCTGCTATGTGTATCTGAATGAGAGGCCCAATTTAGATAAAGTAGGCCTTTAATGGGCCTTGGTTGATTACGAAGTAAATTAGCTCAACTCGAAAAGTTCAGAAGAGACAATTTTCGTCAAAAGAGAGTTACAAAAAATTTGTGTTTTTTTTTTGGAGCTGCTGATTTTACAGTTTCCTGCAGTAATTTCGATAAAGCGTGGACCATTTCTGGATTCTAAAGCTGAAGATCCAAACGTTTGAAGCTAGAATCCGTTTACGAATGGTGATCGTGAACGCTTTCTGAGTTCTGTGTTTATCGGATTCTGAATTTGGTGTTGTCGCCAATAGTCAGACAGGACCGACACTGGTTTTACTTTCTATTTTGGTATATGATCGCGTGTTCTTCCATTGTTGTTTGTGGTTATGTTGCTTGGGGGGCAGTGAATTGTTATTGCCGTAAATAGAATTTTATTGCGTTTAGGTTTAGGAGTTTAATTTAGAATGGATTATGTTGTTTTGGTGTAATCGAAGTGATTTGGTGAAATTTAATTAATTTGGAACATATGATATTTGGAATTGTTGTCAAGAAACGAGGGAACAAGTAATATCTAATCCATATTGGAATGGTACAATTGAATTTTGTGATTCTATTGTGGATTAGTTAAAGATATTGAATTTTTCCATTCTGTGATTGCTTAAGTATTGAGTGTAGGCTTTCCAAAGCTCATTTCTTTCAAAATCCTGAAGGATTGTACTTAAGTTGATCCATGTTTTCTTACTTTTGCTGTGTTTTTTGTTTGTGTGTTTTTGTAGTTAGAAGCTTCGAAGGATGCAATTGCAAATGTGATGCAAGTGAAGGGATGAAAGTGTGCAGTTCTTCATATCACGACTTTATGCCTGCTTAGACAGTAGATATCAGATAACAACCTGTAGGTATATACTCTGGTAGGTGCTTTTGCTCTTTTCCTGATAAATATATAGGCAGTACACTAATTATATCAATTGTCTATGTGAATTTGTATACCATTTTTATTTCAATCCTTATCGGTATTAACTTTTCAAATCGTGTATGTTTCTCTTTTCGAAATACAGTGGAAATATGAGAAGACCTAGTCAAATGATGAAGCTTCTGTTAACATCCTTTTTTGGGGTTATTGTTGGTTTCCTTATGGGTATTACTTTTCCAACCTTGACCTTAACTAAGGTAAGATCAAATCTTCGCTTGGTGCAGCATGTCTACACCTTTTCCTTTCATTTTAAACTTGATTATCTAATTGCTTTCACGATGATGGTTTGTATCTTCTTATTTTGAAAATGTTTAGATGAATCTTCCATCAACATTGTTTCCTTCGATTGATCTTGCATACATTGAGGATAAGTACTCAGACATATCCAGACAAAGACTATTTGGTTCTTGGTCTTCGACAAAAGGCATCAAACTCAAAAATGACATCCCTGACCCTCCCTATAACTATAATGATACGAAGGTTCTGATTCTCTGCTTATTTAATTTTCTATGTTTTAATAAAAAGTTGATGATAGAACTTTCGAGCTATTGCAGATATGGGTTCCTACTAACCCCCGTGGTGCTGAGAGGCTACCCCCAGATATAGTCACGCCTGAATCAGATTTTTACCTCCGTCGACTGTGGGGTGACCCTAATGAGGTTCATAAATTTGAATCTACTGGCTTGTATTACATCAATAATGGCTTCAAGATCATGTCACATTTTGTTGGTATGGCATGCAGGATTTAACAATCAAGCAGCGGTATCTAGTAACATTTACTGTTGGTTATGATCAGAGGAAAAATATAGACACTGTGTTGAAGAAGGTATTCTGCCTCCCACGCTTCTTTTCTTCTCTCGTTCTTTTGCTCATTGCTTGACTTTACATTTCTCAGTTCTCAGATAACTTCTCTATAATGCTGTTTCACTACGATGGCCGGGCCAGCGAATGGGAAGAGTTTGGATGGTCCAAGCGAGCCATTCATGTGAGCATTCGGAAACAAACGAAATGGTTTTTTTTTTTTTTTTTAAGTAGGGAAGCCCAACCCCCCCCCCCCCCCCCCCCCCCAGTAGGAGTTTCTATGTACTAACTGATTTACTTAAAAATCTGTTAATTTCCCTGAAGGTGGTACGCCAAGCGATTTCTTCATCCTGACATAGTTGCCCCCTATGAATATATCTTCATATGGGACGAGGATCTTGGCGTGGAACACTTCGATTCTGAAAAGTATATTTATGAAGTTTGACATTCTTCTGGTTTCTACTGGTGTTCGAGGTTGTGAACCTTTAGTTTCTATGACAGATATCTGGCGGTGGTGAAGAAACATGGTTTGGAAATCTCACAGCCTGGGTTAGAGCCATATGAAGGGCTCACATGGGAAATGACAAAGAAAAGAGACGACACTGAAGTCCACAAGTTAGAATAATATAATAAAGTTTCTAAATTATTTTTCCACCATTGCTCTAATTAATCATATTCAATGGTTTGCACTTACTCCATATCTCCACTCATACTTTCTTGCAGGCATGCTGAGGAGAGGAATGGGTGGTGCACTGATCCAAATTTACCTCCTTGTGCAGCGTATGCTACTTAACTTATCTATATCAATATAAATGAATTTACAAAATGGATTTGCATGGAAAATGAATATTCTCATCGTTCTTGCTATTAAAACCAAAATCAGATTTGTCGAGATTATGGCTCCTGTTTTCTCCCGCAAGGCTTGGCGCTGTGTGTGGCATATGATTCAGGTATGTAAAAGAACCAAAATCCTGATTCTTCTCTCTTTAAGTGACTCAAAAGTCACTGTCTTAAAAATGTTACCTTGTAACTGCAGAACGATTTGGTTCATGGATGGGGTCTGGACTTTGCGGTTCGGAAATGTGTTCAGGTCTGAAACTTCACTTCCTTTGGACACATTTAGGTATCTCTCTTGGATACTATACACACTCGTTTTATATGCTCATTAGTCTTACTTGCCTTAACAGAACGCGCACGAGAAAATTGGAGTTGTAGATGCACAATGGATTATTCATCAAGGTGTTCCATCACTCGGAAATCAAGTATGCTTTCAAATCCCTCGTTTATTTATTTTGTGGGTAACAAAACTAAGATTTTGCATTTTGTGGACTGCCTTTGGAAATTATGTAAACTTCTCCATTAAAAATATATAAATAAACTAGTACCCTGCATTTCAAGACTTTAGAGAGTAGTTGTGTTAATCATATAGTCATATTTCTTAAGATCAAGGCCTATACAAATATTATAATAAATTCAAAAATAGTTCTCGAGGCGGTAATGTAGGTTATGACGCATTCCCGTTCATGCACTAGAAATATCTAGTAATTGTATATTTACGACATTAGTGTGTGATGTAAATGCATTGAACAGGATTGTTAATGTTCCCCGTTTTTTCTTTGTGCATCCAAAATCTGACAGGGACATCCAGAGAGAGGGAAACAACCGTGGGAAGGGGTAAATACCGATGCAAGAATGAATAATACAACCAATCCCCTAGTCTTTTTTCATCCTTGTTATTTTCGGTTATAGATTAGGATCCTCTTGTAACTCTATCTGACTTGTATCTTTATTCCCGTTTTCAGGTGAGAGAAAGATGCAGGAGAGAGTGGACAATGTTTCAAGACAGATTGGATGATGCAGAAAAAGCATATTTTGAAGCATCTGCTCACAACAATGCTTCTTCACGGCCTCACCGGTAAAATCATTATCAAAGAACAAAGGTCTCTCACCCTAACTCGGAGCTGTGCTTTTATTTAGTGTTTCTGGAAGAGAACAGTTTGGTAAAGAGAACAATTTTTGTAAGCACATTTATTAACATCTTCCTCTTCTTTCATTTAGTCCTTTTTATACTGTCTCTTAAATTATATTATACTTACGAGAATTCCGGAGGAGAATAGAGGTAGTAGACATTTTTTTGCTTCTCACGTATATCAGTTTTTACAGTGGGCTACTAAAAATCTGTTAAATAACATGGTAAATCATGCCAGAACCAAAACAGCACGAGGGACAGAAAGATACACACGGTCGTATGATCATGGTATAGTCGTAACTCGTAATTCGTAAGGTGGTAATGTATAATGTAAGTAGATTTGACACCCTAAATAAAAAAATGTTGGTAGATAAATAAACGTCGTGAATCAGTTCGTTTTTTTTTTTGTGTCAATAGCCACAACAACAACAAATACAAACTCTTCCCCACAAACTCCACATCGTCATTCTCCAAGACCAAGAGGATACTTGAATGAAACGCGGTGATCATGGTGATTTACGTGAATAACACGTGGTAAATGAGCACATAATCTGGTTGCTGCTGTCTTTACTCTTCCTTTATGAAAACATTCCCATTTGTAAATCCCATCTTTTTTAATGAATATTACATTTTATCAAAAAAAAAAAATGAGCACATATTTAAAACAAATATTGGCGCTAATATTTACTTTTGGTGCCAATATTTACTTTTTCTCCTTTTAGGTAAATATCATGACAAAGATTTTTAAAACAAATAAGGTGAATGATAATGATGTAGCACCAATAGTTTTTTTTTAATTTCTTTATCTTTTTGATTGAAATGTAAAATTATTACCTAATAAAAAAATATTTACCTTAAAGGGGAAAAAGTAAGGAAAAACTGAAGTTTGAAAAAAAGATAGAAAGTTAAACCAAAACACTTAAAGAAAAGTATTGAACTTAGAGGTTTCTATTTGCAAACTAACGTCTCATGAGGTCTGCAAGGGATCCGAGTCTTGATACTCTTGTTAACGATGCGATCGGACGAGGGCCCTTGAGGTGTATGCAATCATTTTTCTCCTCCTATATATATGGGGGTAGATAACCGATTGAAAAGCTAATTGAACAAGGACGATTTATCTTTTATGTTACAGGATGGATGATACCATTATGTACTATATTTTATAAATGAATCTAATTTACTAAATACATTAAAATAAAATTTTAAGATTTAGGACTTCAAATTTAAGATTTAATTTAGTTAGAGCCTTATATGATAAATTAGACGTCCACGAAGATCCACCTCTAGTCTAAAACTTTTAAAATATGTATTCATTTTGACCCCAATAAAAAAAATGTATTCACCAAAGATTTTTTAACTTTTCAAAATAGAGCACCGTTATAACACAAGACTTTTATATCCAAAATAAGGTTAAGCTTCTTCCTGCAATTGATGACGAGTTAGCAAACCAGCATTTAAGCAGGTCTCACAATCGCAGGCGTGAGTTTGTATATTTGTCGTACGAGCTGGGAATTCTGTCCTGCACCGCCTACCATGAAATGAAACCGCATCGAGATATACTCTGACCGAACCACACCACTCTGCTCCAGTCCATTTGAGGTGAATGATTCTTGAGCTGTTCCCATGTGGGGCATTCGAGAAACTGTGTCAAAAAAACTTCAGACTTGTGACGACATAGAAACAAGTCTAGTCCATTCGATGAGTGTGAAATGGATTTAGCTCGGAGTTGTGCTAAAACCGGAACAATTTCTTGTATTCATGACATTAACCACTTAAATGGTCGATAAACATTTAAACAACTAAGTTTGACATAAATTTTTTTTTAAAAAAAAACATATTGTGAATGATAAACCGATTTTTCTATTTATTTTATCATGTTTAAACATTCACAAAAAAATATATATATCTAAAATCCCGTGCATCGGGTCATCTTCTAGTAAACAAATATGTTAAATCATACAATGAATTTTCACTTTTGATAGAAATGTCATTGTTCTAGATTAAACAATAACATGGTACAAAGTTAGTAAAAATAAAATAAAAAATCATATTTTCCTTCCTAAATTTTAGATACTCGAATTCTATATAATTTTAAAATATTTTCGTAATTATCGCTAGTACAGTAACATAAAAATAAAATAATTATCAAAAATAGAAAATAAACAAAAGAAAAATCATATATAATAAAATAAAAATGAAGATATTTATGAAATAAATTCGATTAAAACTAATTTTCTAATACTGATCCATCACAACCAAAACCTCTTTTTAGATACTTTTCAATTTAAATTATATGTTAATATATTTTCATTATAGAAATATAAACAGATTTTAACATATTTTAATAATACTTTCAATAAAGAAAATATATGGTGATGTTTTGTCGATTCTTTTGAAGAGATTGATGAAAACGTAGGCTAAAAGCCTAAAACATCAAAAAAGTCTTTCGCTCAACCAGTTAATTTCGATGGTTTATATGTATATTTTAAAATTAAGAGTTTCTGTTTGAATCGGACGCATAACGTCTACCCAACATTAACAATTACTAAATAATTAATAATTATATATATATATATATATATATATTGAATTATTATATTCATCGCAAACTAATGTATTATAATTAACTTCATAAAAAAGTTCTTGTCCGCATGCCGAGCAGGCGAACCACCTAGTTTGGTGAATAGTCACAACAACAATCAATTCAGCTTCACAGATCACAGAAACCAAACATAGCAATCGAATGTATGAGTTTCAAACTCGAACATTACCAATCTAAAGCAAGGGGTTCATACCACGGAGGACGTATAATATTACTAGCAATATCGGACGCCCTCATATGGTTACGTAGCAAACAATAATAAGAACAAAACAATTCGTTCTTTATTGGTAATAAAAAGAAGTCGTTCTTCTTAACAAGAAAGAAAGGAGCTGCGCAGCGACAGCGACACGTGTTGCAAAGTGGTCGTGAAGATGTATTGTTAAACATCAACTCAACTTCGTCTCCGATCTTTCCTCCGGGTGGACCGGGTGCAAAGATCATTCCTCCGGGTTTAGCGTACCTGACTATCCCAAGTACACAAAAAATATGGAGAGTGACTCCGCAATCATTACAGGTATAGAACCAAGTCTCTGGATTTGTTTCTGTTTCGCAAATATCACACCAATACTTGCCGCTTGCTTTTTCCCCGTAACAAAGAGTGAGTGGATGAGCATCATAGTTGTGAAGTCTTGCCGTTAATGGTAGAGTGGCGCAACGAAAATCCAAAAAATATTTGCATTTGATACAGCCTAGGACGGCAGTCATGTTAGTAATCCCGCAACTCTGGCATAGCTTCCAGTCTCGAATATGATCTTTTTGGAGGTAGAGTAAAGGATGAGGATGACTTTCATGGATAAAAGGCATAGCAATCGAACTACATAGTAAGTCATAGCACGAGCCTCCTCCATCAATATACATGAATCCATTGCAGCACATTTGAAGACAAGCCATGCATGATATTTTAGCTCTGTTTAGGCGAAGAGTGAGAGGTCTTGGGCTTAGAAAATGCCGTTTCTTTTTTGGAAGATTAGCGCACCTTTCGTGTAGAATGAAACTACAATCTGAACAGCTGTAGAATGTGTTCGAAGCGATGGGACGAACACATGCTTCACATAATTTGCTTTTCACCAAAGCATCGTCTTTGTTGATGCTCATCTTATGTTGTTTATGAGCGAAATGAGTGATTGTGTTGTCCTCATTCATCTTGAATGGCTCAATATCTTCAATTTCTTCAGGTACTCCATCAAGGTCTTTCCCATCCCACACGTCTTCTCTTGTTGCACATCTTGAATGAAGAACATAATTAGGACATAAGGAACAAGAATAAGCCCCATATGACCAATCAATCTTTTCCAAACAAATTCCACATTTCCATTCTCCAGGACCAAGAGGATACGTGTAAGAAACACGATGATCATGGCGATTGACGTTAATAACACGTGGTAAATGAGCACACTCTTGATGGAAGAACATGAGATCACCTTCATGAAGAGAAACATAAGGAGAACGGTCGCCTTCCGTCCCACAAGCATTACAAACGAAGGAGATCAATCTTGGGATGAGTGTGACTGTATGCTCATGGACCTTCAGATTTGAAAGAGCAACTGGTGTGGGTTTATGCTGATCGTGGTATTCAATCGCACAAACCATATCCAAGTTGAACTTACAAATATCACAATGATACAGAAAGGTTTCAGTATTTCTTCGACACACATGACATTTTGGATCTGTGTAATCGGGAGCTCCTTTGGTGAGAAGCTTAAGAGAGTGTCTGGCATGAAAAGGATGAGTGATCACTGGCGAATCAAATATGGAGGCACATTTCTCATGTACCATCAACTTACAACGAGGGCAAAAGTAGCCATATTCATCGGGATGACCACAAACTTTGCATAGCATCTGATAACCAAAATCAAGCTTGAGTAGAGGATGATGGTGCCACGGCATGTTCAGATGGGCTCGGTCACACATGTCTTCAATCATGCAATCAATGTCCAAATTGAGTTTACAAATGGAACAATGATAAAGGAGACGCTGAGTGTTATCACCGCATATGTGACATTTTGGATCGGTGTGATCAGGAGCTCCTGTTGTGAGAAGCTTGAGGCAATGTCCAACATGAGAAGTGTGCTCAAATGTCTCCAGTGTACTGAACACAAAAGTACATTTGTTGTGAACTTTAAACTCGCAGTACTTGCATTCGAGGCCATGGTTGAATGATCGATCGTCACAAGCATCGCATTTGCAAATACCTGTCCAGCGTTCTACGTCATGATCGTGTCCTTTTAATAACTTCATGGCGCTTACGGTTATCAAAGGTAGAGAGAATTCAACTTGATGTTTGGGTGGTTGTGTTTTCTTGAGTGTAATAATGGATCAATATCGCTGATGCGATCTACTTAAAGCAATGCTACTTGTTATTTTATATATACATTAATAACGTCAATAAAAAATTACAATTACTGGGCAAGTAGTTAGTCTTTGTTTAGTTTTAAACAATAATTTTGTCTGGGCATGTTAGTGGGCAAGTACATTTACTTCTTTAATTTCTTATCTTTCCTCTTCGAAGTCTCAAAAGGCAAGTTTTCTTCCTATTTTAATTAATTTAAAATAAATAAAAGATAGAAGAGTGGATCAGTGGAATGTATCAATCCAAATCGTTGAGGACACAGCTCCCATTGACTGGATCATGATAGCATCGAGATTCAAGACTAGTCATTAAAAGTAAAAACTTCAGTTTTTTCGTAATCCTATATAATGTTCTTCTGGCATATCCGTGATCCGTTTTTGTTTTAGATCAACAATTATTCAATCCAGATAAATAATTTGTTTTTATTATATAAAAAAAATTATCCAATCCATATATATTTTAAATATCTTGTATTTGTGTATTTGTTAAAATGCAGATATGCAACCATGGGAAGGGGTAAAATTTCAAATGCAACGAATCAACTTATCCGTAGTCTTTTCCATCCCTGTTATTATTGGTTATAGACTAGTGCAGGAGAGAGTGGGCGATGTTCCAGGACAGATTGGATGATGCAGAAAAAGCTTATTTTGAAGCATCTGCTCCCAAAATACAAATTAATGTCTGCGGTAATAGCACTTTGGTTTCGTGTAATAATGGATCAATATAGTTGTTTCTCCATATACTCTAATTATAGCAATGCTACTTGTTACGTTATCATATACATTAATACTAATACAACTAGTGGGCACGTCATAAGTCATTGTTTAATTTAAACACTAATATCGATTGTCCCGTTCAGTTTTTGTCTGCCATGTTAGTTTGTTTAATTGGACTTCTTTATCTTCTTATATGTGCTCTTCTAACTCTCAATAGGCAAGTTTTCTTCCTTTTTTAAATTAAATAACAGAAAGTCATTACAAGTTTGGGAAAATGATAGCGTGCTATATCAATTATAGGTGACGACATACATGTAAACTATTTTAATATATCAATTATTGCATTTGCATTACTACATACACCAAGTAACATGTGTCATGTATCAACACCATAACTATTACTTTTGGTATTGTTTCATTATCCGGTACCATCTTTAAATCCAGACTCGATCCAACCAAACCAATCCAACTCGACCCCAAAAAAAAAAAATATATATATATATATATATATATAGTGAAATAAATTCTAGTTATGATGTTCAACTCTCCATTTGGCTACTAAAAAATATTTTATCACTAAGTTTGATGAAATTTATTACTACAACACTTCGATCCATTTATATGATCTGTATTTAAATACTATGACATCTTTCTCCACTCACTTTTCTTTCTCCGTTCCAAACCTAGATTTCGATTGGTAACCTTAATTTAGGAAAAGAACGAAAAATAATGTGATATTTCTCAACTTTTTTACCATTTAAGAATAATATTTCTCCCACATCATTCCTCTACATTCCTCATCAACAGTAGAACAAAAATGTTCCTCTCCAAATTGATGAAGAACAAAATAGAACAAAAAAATAACAAATATTGAAATTCGTTTTTATTTTAAAATAAATAAATTAAAATTTACTAATAATATTTTTATTTTAATATAAAATAATTCTAATAGCTTCACAATATATTTATAGAAAACATATTTTTGATAAGAATTTCATGTTAAATTAATCTTAAAACTTTATTTGAAAATTATATGGATAGTAAAATAAACTTAAATTATTTATATTGAAAGAAGTATATATATTTTAAATTACTCCTACAATTTT
The DNA here is from genome assembly GCA_026770425.1 of Boechera divaricarpa. NCBI lineage: Eukaryota > Viridiplantae > Streptophyta > Magnoliopsida > Brassicales > Brassicaceae > Boechera > Boechera divaricarpa. The sequence goes on from CM049188.1 coordinate 19,478,606, forward strand.
ATTTTAGGTTAATATTAATAATTAATATTTAGCATGAAATATATAAATATAATTCACAAATTCTAGTTTAAAATCAAATGTAAAATTAATTAAATATAATATTAATTTTAGTATTTTTATTAAAAATTTGATTTATTAATTATTTAGTATATATTTTCAAAGATACTATTATTGTTTGGTTACCATTCATCATGATGATATATTTTATTCTATATCTGCATTTTTTTTTTTTTCTCAAAATTTGTTTGTTTCATTTTTCGTTGTTCATTTTGTTTTTTTAATAGTCACGAGTTGAAACCTTATATTCAAACTCCACCGGAGACGGACTTTCTTTCATCACAACTGTCACCATCGAATTCGATACTAAATTAGATCATTTCAACAAACCACGCGATAATCTCGTTGGCTTAGATGTGTTAGACTCAATTGCAACTTCAAATCCATTGATTTCGTCTCAAATCAATCACAAATTGAATCGATAATAAAAACGATATACGTTTATTGAACGTGTTCTTGAGTTATTCAGATCCAATAACGACGACATGTAAGTCAGTAACTTTTTTTATTTGTGAAGATCTATCTTTGGTTAGGATTCACGTAAAATTTAAAGTTTTTTTAAAGTTAACTTTTTGGTCGATTCTTATAATAATATGTTTTTTTTTTTTTTTTGTAATTGTGTTTGATTTATGTTTCTCTGAATTGCTTGAAACTCGTTTAATTTTAGTGTTTTTAGAGAAATTTTGCTTAGATCGTTCACTGTAGAATTAACAGAGTTGGATCATTCACATAATTAAAATTAATGACTAAATTATATATATATATTAGTTTATTTGATCAATTAAAAAAATCATTTTTTCTGCTTTTGACATTTTGAGTAGGGTTAGATTGGTTTGGATGGGTCGGATCTGGATTTAAATCGGATGGTATTGGATTTGACGTACGGTACACAAAAAAATATCAAAAAAAAAAAATAATTATGATATTGGACACATGTTAGTGGGTATATATCATACAAATGCAATGCAGTAGTTATTGATATATTGATATATTGATATGTAATCCTGATTACAAAAGGAAGAAGTCAAAGTCATGACAGCTCACATTGAGCCGACGATACTTTCGAGATTAGTAATTAAAAAAGATCATGGTGTGCTAATTGCTATAATAGAATTCAACAGTTTTATAAACTATAATAATGTTAAGAATACTATGCTTCTACAGGTCCACTATCAAACCGTGTGCTTAATAATTTGGCTTTCTTGTTGGCTTAATTTAAATTTTACACGAATATACTATGGGGCCTTAAATATTTAGTTATCGGCCCATAATCATTTCACGATAACCCGAATTTTGCAAATTCGAAGCTGATCTCTAAAATCTTTCAATTTCGAGATCCAAAGTCACTCACCTTTCTGAAATTACCTACTGAAATTTTCCCGCTCCACCCCATCTCTACGGTGAATGGACTCACCAAATCCGCCGTCAGCGAGTGCCATAGACGGAGACGAAGATTGGGAACTTTACAACGACGATGGCTTCGTTTACAAACGAAAGAAGCGAAGCCGTATCGCCGACGCTGAAGAAACATCAAGACCACCGGATCCGGAGTTAGATCCAATAGTAGAGGAGAGGAATCGAAGGATACGGAAGAAGAGAATACTGGTGAAACTCAAAAGAAAGTATCAGAGTGAGATCGAGCAGTGGGAGATTCTGTCGAACAGTTTGAAAGCTATGCAAGAGAAGGCTGATAGATTTCAAACGACGAATGCGAACGAAACGATGTCGTTTCCTGAGAATTCTTCCTCTACAACAGAAGGAGGTCGAGAATTTGGTGGGGAAGATGCTTCTGCGCCGTCGTCTATGCTCGACGAACTACTTTTTATGGTAATTAGGGTTTTTTTTTTAACTCAATTCGATAAATTTTGGAATTGGTTCGTTTTTGGAAATTTGAATTTTGAAATTTGCAGGCGGAAGCACAAGAAGCGGTAATCAACAACGTCTCGAAGCTGTGTGAAGTTGCAGAGAACATGTGTAGAATTGAAGAAGAAGATAAGAAGCAGTCCTTCTTTGATCTTCCCATATGGAGCTCACCAACGGATCTAATGGCGTCGCTTTGTGCTGATTAACCACTAATTTAATCATCTTTTGTGATTTATCTGAGCTCTACCTTACTTTGTACAATGCGTGTGTGTTGTGTTGCAATTGTAGAGTGATTTTCTTGTGTTAGGCTCAGTTAGGGGGTGTTGAATCCGGATTTATGCTCGGTTTCAGGATTTTAGTCAAGTATATCCATCCATAGTTTTCAAAACAACTTCAGATCAAGCTTCACGGCTTCTGGATCGGGTAGTGTGGTTTATCTTAGATTGTACACCCTTAAGCTCAATTATGTACCTACTTTTGCCTTTTTTCAAGATATTTAATCACCAAATCGAATCTCTATAAATCATGAGTATTCTAAGGAAGCACAAATAATTGAACTGAATGACTTGTTTGATTATTGCAACAAAATATGAAGAAACACAACAGCTGCAGTAACTTAAAATCACAATTGTATTTCATTGTTAAAATGTATATGCATCAGCGAACGTAAATTCCAGTGTAACAATGTTAATAACATGTTTGAAGCAAACTAAAGAAGTTGGAAAGTCGATGATAAATTAAAATGTTATAACTAAAAGATGCAAACGAGAATAAACCACCCAAGACTGTACAAAGTTCCATTACCTGATGAGAGAGCATTTTAGAGAACGTGAATCTCTACTTGTTCAATGGTCAGTCTTCTTCAGATTCCGCTTGAGCTTCTGATTCGTCCCCAATATCCTCCAAAAGCTTATCAACATCAACTCCTAATTCTATCAGCCTCGCGCTCAGCTTCTCGACTTTGCTCTCCTCTTGGCCCAAACATACTAACAAGTCGTTTAATTCATCTTCGCTCTCTTTCTGAGCTTCTTTTCTCACTTCTTCCTTAATGGCTTCTATATCAGGAACCTCCATGGGATCTCCTCCTTTCAAGGATTTCACTTCCTGCTCAAGGTGGTAATTCGCCTGTTCTAGACTGTTGTATGCGTCCGATAAGCTTTTTAGGTCTGACTCAAGTTTCGCAGCCATGTTCTTGTAACTTGATGCCTCGGACTCGATCTTGGCTTTTTCGGCCTTCACTGTCTCTAAACGCTGAGACGTTTCTTGGAGTTCTCTTCTGATGCTGTCCATCTGAACCTTGTCCATTACTGTACTTGTTCTTTGCTCTGATGCTTGAGATTGCTCATTCCTGCCAGAACTGGCTACGTCTTCTGCCAAACCAGCGTTTCGAGCAAGAAGGTTCTGGAAAACACAGGTCACAACAACAAGAAGCTCTGTCAGGCACAACTGATGTTGAGATTTCTTTTTTGATCGGTTAACCTCAACATATATTTATCACATAAATTCAGAGACCTATTGTATGAATACTGTTTGATATCCCGCTGAGAACAAAAGACCCAATTCTTCATAATCCCATCTTAGCAGAAACTTAGTGCTCCCTATATTCCGTTTTAGCAAGAAGCAATGCTTCCTAATCCCCATATTTTCGCAGAACCCCCTTAACTTCTCATATATTTTTAAATATCATGTTACTTGTGAAGAGTCTCAAGATTTTTCTTCTTTTAATTGCAATCAAACACCAAAATGGTATATTTTTCAGATATGCTAACTGTATCATACTCAGTAGCATAGACAGTTGAGAAGAGGCACATACCTGAATCTCCGAGCACTGTTTCTCTATAAAGGCTTTCAAGCGGTTGATGTAGTCTTTCTCATTTTCTCCGCTCTTCTGCTCCAAATCCGCTGGTACTACAGCCACCTCACTTTTTGGCCGACTATACACATCCACGATTCTCTCTCTGATGTTACCTTCCAGGCTCTTCACTAAGCCTATGAAACTAGCATCAAGCAAAGACAAGAGCATTGGGTGATCCTCATTCCCTTTAACCATCTCATCTGCCTCATCCACCTCATTAATCTCGGCTTCGCTAGGCGTGGCTGTTCTTGTCAACGGTTTATAACCCTGTGGAGGTTTCTTGGAGGGAGAGAAAATGAAGCTGTTCTGCATCTCTTCAAACTTCAAAAAGTATGATGTAAGCCCCATCTTCTGGCCCACAGCATCAACTACAGCAAAAGCATCTTTACCATTCTCAATTGATTTATTGTAAATTACGCATTCTCCCAATAGAATAGACGCCAGTCCCCTTATGCAAACTGTTGCAGCTGGGTCTGTTACCAGCTCAAGCAAAAACGTTAGGTGGTGGCGTGAATCTAAAAAGCACTGAACTGCAGCCGGGAAATCAACAGTCCATGTTACAAGCAGTTTTAAAATGATCTGTTGAATATATGATTTCCCCAGTGTGCTTGATTTATCTTTGCTTTTCATGGAAGAAGCAACGGCCAGGTATCTGACAATCCTCTGAAAGAGAGGCTCTGGAGTTCCCATCGAAGGCATAGGTGATTCAAGTACGATTTTCAAAGCCTATTGAGTATCCCAAAAAAGTCAGCCAATGCAGGGGCAACAAAATACTGCGGACAGAACATAAGGTTAAAGTGATGACTTCATTACCTTTTCCTTGCACCGAAGGTTGTCCTTCACAACATGAGAAAGAATGCTCGCAGCTCTGCAACACGTCTGTTTTCAAAAGAAGAAAAATATTTAAGTTCTGGAATGCTTTTAAATTAATATCCAACAGGGAGAAACAATTTTACCTCAAGATCACCATCAGCTTCACCAGAACAAAGGCCTCGTAACAACATACTGACACATATAGATAAAAGTTGGATAAGTTTTAATACAAGAGAAGTAGCTCAAAATTGAAGGACCATGCAAACTCGCAATGAGAATGAAGAGTGAGATCCCTTCAAAACAACACTGCGAAAGCTGCAGAAGAAAGGAAAAGAAGATGACACCTTCCAAATGACATGTGAACATCATCTTCTAGAGGATCTCGGGCTGTGGGATGTGGTTGAGGTATTAAAGTCGAAGCTAGCATTGTTTGACCCTCGGGATTTTTCTGAAAACGTTTAGTGAATGAGATTCTAGATAAAGATGCAATCACATGCTATATCAGAATATGCAATCTCACATTAGACTATGAACTAAACATATATAAGACAAAAAGTTTCAAACCTCACAGAACGTCTTGAAAACGTAATCAGCTGCAACAAACTCTTGAATACTGGACGTCTGTAAAATGATCCGGAGGATAGAATTGAGTGCAGGTTCTACTTGCCGATCTTCACCAAGAACTTTGCTAGCAAGGATATCACGGTTCTTGGGATGTCCATCAATTAGATCTCCAATGCATTTAAATGTCTAGCAGCAAAGAATCAAAAGTAAAGGAACCATTAGAAAAGAAACATAAATAAAAGACTTGGACTTCAGACAATCTCTAGAAAAAAAAACTGCTAATAGATCCCTTGAAGAATATCAGTTCCATGGTCAACCTAGAACAAGGTTCAACAGTAGAATTCTTCTAAATGAAACTATTCCAACTTATTGTCAGTTGCCCAAATCAGGAAAGTAATTTTGATATACAATGAAATATGAATGATAACAAAAAAGGGAAGGGACTAAAGGACAAGAATTTGACTAAAGAAGATTTGCTTACCATGCAGCGAACAGCAACAGGCGCCCATTGGCTTTCAACACCCAACATCAGTAGGTGGTCTAGCAGTTTTTTCTGTTGTTGGATCAAATATGATAGGCTAAGAAACATATTTGATCTGGTCCACAAAGAGGAATCACAACATTTGTATATCATAATAAACCTGAACTAAAACTGTTCTATTTGCCAGCTTGTTTGAATCTTTTCCAGGCTCCGTGTCTGCACCTCCCATGATCAGCATATTGATTGTCTCCAGTGCACTAAGTAGATTAACAGTCTACTGGGATTTTATTCATTCAGAAGGATAAAGATTAACAAATTGCACGAGCTGGTAAAATAAATCCAAAATGGGAGAAGCACTCTATGATCTAACCTTTTGCTGGGTGAACTTATATGTAATCCCTCGCAATTTTAGAATTGAAATGATCGGTTCAAACCCCATGGTCTCCCTTAGTAGTATCTGTACAAGTTCAAATATCAGCCTATGTTCGGATCTAGTAAATTAATCAGAAAAATCAAGACCAGAAACAAAGCTTCAAAACCTGGTTTGATGAACTGCTGCGAAGAAGATTGTTCAACAACTCCAGACAGTCCTGTAAATAAAGAACAAAATTAGTGCAAGTGCATGGGCAAGGAACTCGAAGTTAAGCATAAGCAGGCAATCCCAAAGCATGCTGAAGGTGCTCGCAAAAAAATTCAGGAAGACAACATATGGAAATGTAAGTGCCAATAATGTTTAGTCCTAAATTCGGAGAAGAGGCTTCTTCAATTTTCCTTTATAAATGCCAATTTTTTAACAGAATACAAGTGCTATAAATATTTTAAAAGAGCTACTGGTCACCTGCACAACCACATCGCCATCTGATCCCCCTTCCTCCTTAATGATGCTAAAAATCTTTTCAAATGCACCTTCAAAGACAACAATTTTTTGGATCTCCTACAAGTGTAAGATCGATCAATCATTGGCTGCCCTCAGCTCAAGGCAGAATAAAAGGAACAGTTACAAATATAACCAGGAAGTCTCACCTCTGCTTCACGAGTCAAGTGCGTAAGAAGCAACAAAGCCTCATTCCGGATTACCTGTAAGGCATACACCAAAAAATTAAGTTTACAAATACGATATCCATCCTTTCCAGAGTTCCCCGTCTCATAACCTCCTATTTGAGGTTGACAGGAAGTTAATGAGATCAGACTCTTAAGCAAATTAATAGCAAGATCATACATATCCACGATATATAGTAATTGTTTACCTCTCTATCCATTAGCATATCCATGAGTCGAGTTATACCGCGAGGAGTGGTCAAAATAGCTTCCTGCAACCTGAAGAGACAGTCAGCAAAATTCTCTATAGCATATAGATAGAAATATGACACACAGATAGTACATCCTAAGATATATACCTGTTTTGAGAATTCATAAGCAGAGCTGTCAAAATCTGAAGAGTGTAATATCGAACATAAAAGTCTTCTTCCTCCTGTCATACCACCAGGAAAACAAACCATATGATGCACACATATAAAACGAACAAAACAAAAATAACTTTTCAACTTCGAAAATATATAGTAAATTCTAACCAGCAAACTCAAAAGAAGAGTGATATTTTCAGCTTCACGGGAGAGCAAGTCGGAGTTCATTAGAGCTGCATGGACTTCAGTCTTCTGTGCCCTTGCATGATCGATTGGCGTTAGAGCGCCAAGAAGAGTTTCTAAGGCACCTCGAACCTGGACAGTCAACAAAACTATAAGTTGAAGAATAGCACAACACAGTAACATCAACAAGAACTTCAATAACAAACTCTGGATAATCTCAAGGTAAAACAACAAGAGATTTACAAGTGCAAATTTCATAGTTAAGAACCTAGACCCGAATCCATACTGAAAGAAATTTACAACATTTTTCTGTTTCCACCTCCCCTTTCCAATTGATTTGTCCCCTCGACTGGTGGAACTATTCTGATTCTGAATTATACGCGCTACACTATTTGCAAGGACTACGAAAAATAGAATTTAAAACGCTTCTCTCCCAAAACTACTATGTTTAAAAAAAGAAAAGAAAAAAAATCCATATTTAGCAAACTTTGCTTCAACGAACGTTACCACATTTTCCATAAAAAGTGAGGGCAAGAAATTGTGCTATGATGTAAGGAAAAACAGAAATATGCACAAACTAAGCGAGAAAAAAAAGCAATACAGAAAAAAAGAAAAAGAAAAAGAAAAAAAGGGTACAGCACCATTTCGACATCATCCCGTTGGTCCTTTAGGATGCCCAATATCACAGGAAATCCTGAAATGACAGAATGTAAATTGCAACTTTCGATTTCAATCTCACAATCAATCAGACGCATGACAGAGAAAAAGAAAGACACTTACCAGCTGCTCCAAAAGCTAATTGAGCAGCATTACTTTCTGCTACAACAGACTGAAGTTCTACTATAGCAGTTCTCCTATCGTCAGGCAAGGTACCATTACTTATACGATCCAGCAGGCGTTGAATGTAACTATGAAAATACACCAAATAAAAATCCAATCCTCATTAATTAATTTTTTTGAATACTTACAGGCCATGATAGATACAATGTCCACGTTAGATAAAGGAACTTGCTATATCTCTCGGCTTGTAGTAAATAAAAGAGGAGAAAATGTACCTATCTTCATTTGAAGATTGATTGTCGCCAAAAACCATTCCAACAACCCCCTGCACAAGTTCGTAAAACAAGTCAACAAGCATAAACACCGGGAAATTTTGGTAATGCTGCTGTTAAAATAGCATCACAACATGTCATGAATTATAAATATATTATGGACCTCTCTGCCACCTTCATGATTAGTGCATTATATCAGTCACTCTCTAGACCCTTGAGAAACTATTAAAAATCATATTGAAATCGACACCGAGCCAATGCAAAACAGGCTCCTCTAAAAAATTACAGCAATTACAAAACCCAAAAGAAAACATGCATTCGATCCAAAACAGAATTTAACCACCCGACAACCTAAAAGCTTAATTAAGCTCACAATCAAATAAATGTTCACCTTATAACGGGATGCCAAATCCATATCTCGTTAACCAAGAAAAATTACCTGAAACAACAGAAATCGAGAAATTTCAACCAAAATTGAAACAGCAACAATGCAAACAAACAGAGAAACGGAGAATCAGGCTAAAAAACCCTAGAACTCTGAAATTTATCACACAGAGGGAGAACAAAACTGAAAATGGCGAGAATCGAACAGCTTACAGACTATGTAATACGAACAAAATCAAACAAGGAAGACGAATCCTCCAGCCAATGAACCGTGATAGATCGCTTCGATCTCTTCTTCCCAGTGTCTCTCTCTTTTTCACCTGACCGATCTGTTCAAGTAAAGTCAGAAGAGCTGAATAAACCGTCCGATCGTCACGATGAAATCGTTTTTTCTTTAATTGGTGGAAGAGGAAGATCGGTGACGTACTGTGGTCACGCCTGCACCAGATAACTAGCTCTTGAGAGATAATTGAGATTATAGGATGCTCGAATATAGGCCCATTTAGGTCCAGTGGGCTTTAAGCCTAACCAGTTCAGGATAACTGTGGAGGTTGTTTTGGTGGATGATTGTCTTCTTATGGGGTGGCCATGCGCCATGCGGTTTCTGTTCGCTTTATTTGGATTTTGGGCTTTTTGGATTTCAAAAAATAGAACTATTTGGTAATAATGTTATTTTAATTTGATTTAGGATTTTTTATTTTTTAGAAAATAAGTCCTATTCGGAATCAAATTATCGGTTTAGTTTGGTTTTTGACAAATAAATTATAAAACTATAATAAGAATAGCTGATTTTAATTAAAATTGTAGACTTTAAATAAATATATATATATATATATCTATACATTTAACTGAAAATATTACTATTTTTTGTCAACAACTGAAAATATTAGTTTTTTTATGAATTTTGATTAGTTTGGTTTCGGTTCGGTTCGGATTCAAAAAATTTGGTATATAAATTTTTTCCATTTGGGTTATTTTATAATTCGCTTTGGTTAGGGAATTTTGGTCATCCCTAGGCTTATGTTTGTAGTGTTTCAACTCAAATCTTGGCAAATATCAATATCTAATTAATAGTAAATAAAACCCACCTATAGAGTTGACAAAATATAAAAAAATGTACGTCACTCAAGTAGCACAGTCAACAAAATTCAATGGTCAGAAAAAAAGATTTGAATTGAACCAATCAATAAAAGGTGGAGTTAAATTATACACTCCCTTACTTCTGTAATACAAGAAAGATAAACTAATAGAAAAATGATAATGATCTAATAAGTCGTCGTTAACCCGTGTGTCATGGTGAGGTAGTTGAGGATCCGAGTTTTATATAGCGTAATTAAACTTGTCGAGGTTTCATATTTGATTCCACTTCGAACAAAGTTGATATTGTGTGACCACTTGATTTTTAAGTTTTGGACCGAATATTTTATCTGATGTAGGCTTAGCGTAAATTTCTTCTAAGGAGTTTTTTTGCCCTTGGATTAGTCCGATTTGATCCAAACATTTGTGCTACTAGAAAAAAATAAAAAGAAGGAAGCCATCGTTAGTGACAGAGACTTTACAAAAGACATATATATAAACTTGTGTTTACCTACGCCACGTAAAGTCTATGTTTACGTATTTGTATCCGATGCGTCACAATACATGCTATGAGTCGATTGGACGAATATTTGGTGGTCGAACATAAAAGAAACGGTTTATGTAAAAGACGTTATATCCATGACGATTCATTGTTGACAAGGCTTAGTCATTATTAATTGTAAAATAACGATTCATTCTATAGTGATCAATGGACTTAATTGTTTAAAATATATATGTTAGTCTTAACACATAGAATCATGATAATTAACTGTTCAATTTGCATAAATACGGAATCTCGAAAAGTTTAAATTAACTAGTTATAACTTCCAATATTTAATGTATTTTGAAATTTATAAACCTTATAGAGTTTTAATTTGGATGTAACTTGCTTTAAGTTATTTAGCTTGTTACAAGACCATTGCAATTTTTCACACATGAGTGACACGAAATTAATGAAAGTTAAAAGGTTGGAACTTTTTTTAGGCCAAGCCTAATTACGAAAACAATCACAACTAATAATATTGTGACAGGAATAAACGAATATGCTTTGAAAATGAAGTCTCCAAATAAATCCAATATGAGTGGTACTACATCGCTGAGGATGAGGCATGTTCGTCGCACGTCTTGGAGTCTCTTTATTATTAATATTATTATTAAGAAAATAATTAAATATATAAAGTTACATCATCCACATGTGTTATGTGTATATATGTAATTGGATTATTTAGATTGATTCTATGCTTTTACTTTTCATCAGTTAGGCCATAAGCGACGACAAGATTGCACATGTCTAATGTCTTTTGCACATATTCAACTTTAATTAAGAACTTGTACCACACAAATATGTGTATTGTTCAGTTTGGTGGATTTTCATATTCGAGTCCTTGTCTACACAATGACAAGCTCGGTTTTTATTGGACCATATCTTATATTATATTAACGGACTAATGTTTCTTGGGAGACCTCCAATATCTTGGAAAACAAACGATTTCTCGTTTATCTGTTGAAGCCGAGTACATATTTATGAAAACTGATTTTGATGAAGTCTTGTGGCTGCGACAGCTTCTCTCCGATCTTGGATATCCACAAACTGATCCAATTCGTTTTTATGTGATAATCAAGCAGCCATATTACTAAATCAAACTTAAACCTTACCAAAAGATTTGATGTGGACCGTAACTTTTTTCTTTTCATCATGGGTAATCCGGACTAATTCGATTAATCTTACGGGTATGTACATTTATTAGGTATTTACATAATATGTTAAAAATCTGGATTCGAAGGACTGAGATCTCTGACACTATACTAGTGGGGATCCGCATCATCTAGACAAGTCCAGAATCAGCTAACCGATAAGCATCACCCCAGGTTCCTAGCGAGAATCAAATCAAATTATATCTGCATGTTTACGTCCTGAGACCTATGTTATTATCTTTTTACCTGCCACTACCACTCAGTTAGGAAATATATTTAATATTTTCTCTACCAAGAGTACTTGAACAACCTAGGACCTCCCAACCCAAACATAAAAACCAAAGTACCACTACTAGACCACAAACCTTTTGACATGATTTCAGATAACTTGGTTTCATGTATCGTAAAATTGCAACCAAAATCAAACCAAAACAAGATAAATTTGATTAGGTTTATGTATTTTGTAATCCGAAAAACAACAAATTTTACTGAAAGAAATATCGGCATACTCCGATGGCTAATTTCTAGTGATGAAAAATATAGAAGAATACATTTTCTTAACTATAAAAGAACGTCGAACAACAAAACATTCTCTTGGTGTTGGTTGCTATCGTTGTACTATCTATCTACCATCGTTGTGCTATCCGCTAATAACTGCGAAACGTAGATGACCAAACTGCGGCTTGTCTGGACAACAAATCAAAAAACCTGTGTCGTTTTGAGTTAAGATCATAAAAACGGCTCGTCGTCACTCACGATGCGCTGGCACTTAACCGTTAAATTCACATATCATCAGCACACGTTTGTAAACCCCACGTGTCAACTAAACTTCAACCGTAGGATTTCACATTACTTCATCCAACGGTTTTAACGCGTTTCTAAAATAATCTGTACGCTGAAACGGAAAGTTTCTTCGTAAAGTCGGAACCTTTTTAAAAAAACTCCCTATTTATTTTTTTCATTTCTATTAATAATTATCTTTTTTTCTTGTGGAGAACATTAAAAACGAAATCTAGTGATTATTTATCGGCTTTTGTCTCTTTGGATTATCAAAAAGGCTTTATAATTCGATTCAGTTTTTTTTTTCTTTTTCTTTCATCGACAGAGATTGGGACAAAAATTCGTGAGGAGTTCAAATTTCCTATATCTCCGTTTCTGGGGGTTTTTTTTTTTCTTTCAATTTACAATTTTTTTTGTTGGTTTTTCTCTTTTTTCTGGGTATTTAATTTGGGGATTAAACGTTTACATTAGACGAAACCTGTATTGTTCTAACAATTCAAAATCATGTCCGATGGATACTACAATTCGAAGAAGACTGATGATCTTTGCGAAGATGTTTGTGGACAGGTTTGATTCCTATGTTTTTTATTTTATTATTACACTCTTGAGATTATATTATTTTGTCTTTTTGAAATTTGTGTTTTGAAATCGAGTTCTGTAAAATTCGTCATGCACTCTGAAAAAAAATTTCGAGAGCTTTTTTTTTGAAGAATTTCGAGAGCTTTTTCGTCATGCACTCTGTAAATTATTTTTGAAGAATTTCGGGAGCTTTTTTCGGGTTTAAAATTCACAAAATTTTCTCCGAAAAGATTGAAATTGCATACACATAATCGATGTTAAATTATGAAAGCTCATATTTTTGGTATGAAATTAAATAATTTTTTATTGGTCAGATTGTTTCTGTTGCTTGAAAAGATCTTTGAATTTTTTTTCCTACACTAATAAAAAGTTTCAAAATTGATTTGTGTCTCTAGAGGTTATTTTAATTTGTTTCATCTCTTCTGAATTGTTTGTTTTTTTTTTTTTTTTGGGGGGCAGGGATCAAAAGCAGCAAAAACAATCTCAAGACTTAAATGCGTTCTTAGAGGTTTCGATTTAAGGACATACTTGTTCCTCTTTGTGTTGATGCCATTTGGTATCTTAGCAATCTATTTACACGGCCAAAAGTTCACTTATTTCTTCAGACCGCTTTGGGAATCACCTCCAAAGCCATTTCAGACCATTCCTCATTACTACAGTGAGAATGTAACTATGGAATCTCTCTGTAGTCTTCATGGTTGGGGAATCAGAGAATCACCGAGACGGGTTTTCGATGCGGTTTTGTTTAGTAATGAGAAGGATCTTTTAACGGTTAGGTGGAATGAGCTTTATCCTTATGTGACTCAGTTTGTGCTTCTTGAGTCGAACTCTACGTTTACGGGTTTGCCTAAACCGTTGGTTTTTAAGAGTAATAAGGATCAGTTTAAGTTTGTGGAGCCACGGCTAACTTATGGGATGATTGGAGGACGGTTTAGGAAAGGCGAGAATCCGTTTGTTGAAGAAGCGTATCAGCGGGTTGCGTTGGATCAGCTTCTTAGGAAAGCTGGCATTGAAGAGGATGATTTGTTGATTATGTCGGATGTTGATGAGATACCGAGTGCTCATACGATCAATCTTTTGAGATGGTGTGACGATATTCCTCCGGTTCTTCACCTTCAGCTGAAGAATTATTTGTATTCTTTCGAATACTATGTGGATAGCAAAAGCTGGAGAGCGTCAGTACACCGTTACAGTCCAGGGAAAACTCGGTATGCTCATTTCCGTCAGAGCAATGTCATGTTAGCAGATTCAGGATGGCACTGCAGCTTCTGTTTCCGTTATATAAGTGAGTTTATATTCAAGATGAAAGCTTACAGTCACTCGGACCGTGTCAGATTCTCCCATTACCTGAATCCGAGGAGGATTCAAGATGTTATTTGCAAAGGAACTGATTTGTTTGATATGTTACCTGAAGAATACACATTCAAGGAGATTATTGGCAAAATGGGGCCTGTACCTCGCTCTTATTCAGCTGTTCATCTTCCTTCATACCTGCTGGATAAAGCCGAGCAGTACAAATACTTGTTGCCCGGTAATTGCATAAGAGAAAAACAGACAGGGTTTATGTGATGAACACATTGAAGGTGTTCTTGTATAGTCTTAAACTTAGTATCATTCTTGAAAGGTGCAATCATTTGCCTGGAAGAGAAGAAATGAAGAAAGTAATGCCATGATTGTATTTGATACATTCTCGAGACGCGTATATAACCTGAATGCTGGATTCAGTTGGTGGGTCCTGAGGATTTTTTTCCATCAGTTTCTTTTGATACAGGAGGGTTTGTGAGTAAAAGGAGCTTACTTTGAGTTAGAGCTGCACAACACTTCCCAGGTTTTTTCAACAATGGGAAAAAATGTTGCTGCCTAAGGCTGATTTAGTAGTATAGCAGTTTCAGGATCCATTTGTTTATATAACATTTTCTTCATTGTTCTGAGTTAAGTTCTGATTATATGCAGTTACTTCATTCTTATACAGCAGTTTCCCTCTATCTTTTAAAGTCCTATTTGCTCTGATCAATTTTGACTCAGTATGACACAACAAACATCAGCTTCTTGCTTCCATTCTTGGTTGCAAAAAGTTCTATTCCGTTCAAGTTTAAGCTGTGTTGTATTGTTGTTGTCAGATTTTGGATTGTTCTGAGCTTTTCTCTTTCTTTAAAGGTATTTTTGGAGTCAACCAATGCTGAGAAGACGCTGATGCATTACTTTTGAATGCCAACTTAGCAATGAATCAAGATGCAAAAGGGGCATATAGAATCCTTTGCTTTCAAGTTAAAAATAATGTGTTATCTTCAGAAGGAATCTTGCACTAATCTGCCATGTGTCTGTGTTATTCATGAAACTGCTTTGAACAGATGCTCTTTTAACTTCAAAGAGGAGGCTACCTTGTTGAATACGTATAGTGTGCTAAAGCCAATCTCAAAAGTGGACATTTACAATTTCGTAAACCATTTTGAGCAAATTCTTTTTTTCAAAAGGCTGAAATTTACAGTTTTTTTTTCATACAAATCATCTTAATTTCCCACTGTTAAACCAGAATCTGAATTACAAATGCAAAGAACAGAGCTTTGGCCTATCATGTTCTTCATCTTTCAACTGAATTACTAGAAACCGAACCTAACAATAGATAGATCAGCCTTCAATATTCAGACCAGAGTTTAAAATGTTCCAGTTCTCTTTTAATAATCAGATACAAATGATGACAAATAAGATGATCAGAAACTCTGTAATCTCATGTTCTTCGTTTCTAATCACTATCCCAATCCTCATCTCTCTGTTTTCCACTCTTAGTCTTCGGATTGTTGATACCATCTCTTGGACTATTGTTCCTGAATCTCGATTGTTTAGATGCTGATACTGTCCTGTTTTCATCCTCGTCCTCATCGCTGCTCGAAATATAATTAGCCGGTGGTGCATCTTCTTCATCTTCTGAATCCCACATTGTGTTATCAAGATCACTCAACACATCATCATCACTCCTCACTTGAGGTGGAGGATCAGGGACTCTTCTCTTGAAATCCTCTCTCGGCCTTCTTGTATTTGATCTCACTCTATCAAATCTCTTTGGAATTTCATCATCCTCAGAATCCAATTCACCGTCATCATCATCATCTTCATCACTATCGTTGGGTCTCCTCTGGCTACGTGTATCCCTTTCATTTCTTCTAAAGCCATGACTTGAATCTCCATAACTACGAATTTCAGGTGTTCTGCTTCTTCCTGCAAACTCTTCTCGGTTCCAATACCTTATCCGACCAGATTCTTCTTGCTCCGCAGCTTCCTCTTCCTCCCACTCCTTGTCTGCTGCCTCTTCTATCTCAGCTATGAATCTGTCTAGCTCCTCCTGGTCACTATCTTCATCACCCGGTTCTGATTCTTCTGTATTGTCGACACTAGTGCCTCGTTCTGATTGTTTATCTCCATGGAAAACATACGGGCTTCCTTCTTTTTTGTCAATTGCATTGAAGAATGTTGAGGCCACTCTCTGGATACTAGCCATGGCAACCGGATCTTCGGGGTTAACACCCATTCTCCGTAGCTGCTGTTCTGTTTTCTTTATGTTTAGCTTCTGAGATTCAAGCGCTTGTTCAAATCTTGCTTTGAATAAAGCCTGCAAAACATAAATACTTGTTCATACCATACCACTACAAAGCAATTGTTAGAGCAGGCCTAAGATTGTCTGACCCGAAAATTTGGGCTACTTCAATGATAAATCCTCAACCTAAAGATATTATGACCCGAAGATTTGGGCTTCGAGGATGTCATTAGAAACAATATCCTAACTCGGATAGTCTAGATCAACTAAAGCCTTAATTCATAACACTGATATCAACTGAAGTATCATTCCTTAACCACAAACGCCTCACTTTTAAGGAAGAATCAAGAAACTAAAACTTTAAATTCAGAGATTTATATTGCTTTACCTTTCGTTTTGTGAGGGTGTTGACAGGAATTAGGTTCTTGGGCTGCCGGTAGTTTCTACCGCGGAACATAATAATAGTTTTTACATTATGTATGTTAATGACTACCCCGCCGCTCAGTCTTGCTATCATGCTCGCCATCTCTTTAATCTTTTCCTTAGGGAAGTTATCGCAACAAACTTGAACGGTCTCATGAAACTTCCAGTGCATATGCATATTTTGGACCACTCCTCCAAAGACTCCACGAACACCAACAGGAACATAGTTTTTATTCTTAAAACCGATTTTCTTGAACGCTTGGATCTGCTCGGATGTGAAAAGCTCAGGATCATGCACGGGAGACGGTAGCTCAGGAAGATCGTACTTCTTAAGCTTTTGTAACAAAAGCGCAACTTTCTTCTTCGCCTGCATCAAGAAAAAAGCAAAGAGAGACATCAGCAAATTTAACTCTCTGATACATTTCACTGGGTAACAACACCAAAAATTACAATTTTCCTATACAAACCACCCTTTAACCTAACACACCTCAAGCTTTTTCACAATAAGCAATCACACATAAAGTCTCAAACTTTAACAAAAACATGAATGCTAGCCCAACACAGAAGAAAAATTCATGGAACAGTATCAATCAATATACCCTTTTGAGATTATAAATGAGCCTTTCTTCATCAGTCATAAGTTTCTTCTTCAACTTCTTAGCTCTCCTAATCTCTCTTAACGTCTTACCAGACTCTTTCCGCATTCTACTCTCCACTTTGCTCCTCATACTCCTTCCTCTCGATGTTGACATACCTCGAGACCATCCCTTGAACACTTGATTCATCAATGGCTGAAACGAATTAGAATTGCCTTCAGTTGAGCTACCAGTGCTGGTAACCGGATTCGATGACAAAACCAGATTCCTTCAAGATCAAAATCGAAAAATCAGATTATAAAGCTATAAAATTTCGAGGATTTAATCGAATCTGGGAGACGGGTATTGGGTAAATCTCAATAATCAGAGAGAAATTAGGACCAGAGGTGGAGTTAGAATCTGAACTTACCCAAAACAGGAATCGGATTGAAGGAGAGAAGATAAAGACCATTTACAAGTTCTCGAGCAATGCCTCGAGAGACTCCTCGAGACAAACATTTGGCTTCTGCAAACGAAATGGCAAATTTTTCGAATAAGAGAGAAATAATTTGTTAAAGTCGTGAAAAAGGGTTTGAGGGTTTAAGAAGACGATCCAAAACCTTTATAATATAAATATTTGATTTCTCCTGTTTGAACAACAAAGTCGTTGTAGTATAGTGGTAAGTATTCCCGCCTGTCACGCGGGTGACCCGGGTTCGATCCCCGGCAACGGCGTATTTTTATATTTTGTACCTTTTGACCTTTTTTCCAAATTTACCGATATTAAACCCCAACACTAAAAATAAAATACACCAAAAACGTAAACATAAAAGTTTCAGGCTCAATATTTTATACACGAACAATCAAATTTTCTTGTTACTGTGATCTAAATTCTAAGCTTGATACATTATACCTTTCATCATAAACAATTTCCTCTCGTTTTCTTTACATATTACATCCAAAATATATAAATTGATCGTCTATGAGCAGCAGAAGAAGTAGCCTCCTTTAGTTTGTTTCTCTGATGAATCAGCAGTGTTAACGGTCTGACGAGAGACGTCTCTGACAGACATCAGAGAGCAAGTTCCGGGGGATTCCGGTGACAAAACTATGTTTTCTGAAGAGAAAACTCGTCGATTCGGCGGAGGAATGATCTGTGGTGCAGAGACAGTGGTGAGGTAACGGAGGAGCATTTGAATTATCTCCGTGAAATTAGGCCGTTCGTTAGGATCTTCTTTCCAGCATGAAGTGACAATCATCTCTAAATCTCCTGGTAATTCCTCTGCACTTGGCCTCAAGCTCTATCGAAAAAAACAAACACAAATTAGTCACAATGCCGGTTTCAATACTTCAAATTCATCGTCGCTATTGAATCAAATTCTTATCCAAGAAACGAACAACTTTGCCACAAGAATCCAAGGATCTTTCAAATAAGTAAAGATCAAATGCAGAGAGGCCATAAAAATCAAATGCAGAGATACAAAGGAGTTCAATCGAATTTAGCGTAGATGATGAGTTTGCTAATTCGGTTTTAGTTTGAATTCAATTTCTAATCAAATCTATCGTCAAACCAAAATTGAGTTTTATGTAACCACACCTCAGATCAGTTATTTCGGTTCTGCTTTCAGAACTGGTTTATATGGATTGAGAGGTGAGTTATATTACCTTGAATGCAGCAGCATAGGCTGCTTGTAGATTGGACATGCCTTCAAATGGTAACTTGTTGAGAATGAGTTCCCACATGACAATGGCGAAGCTGTAAGCATCTACTTTATGGTTATAGTGTTTCTTCTCTCCCTGCCTTAACGTAACAGTACTGTAAAGCTGTTTCATTCATTCACCAGAAATTTTTCCAATTAAGACAAACACACAAAAAGGAAAAGCAACATTTGTGGGTTTAATAGTAAAATAGTTACCTCAGGGGCCATCCATCTGTATGTACCAGTCTCTGCAGTCATCATCTCGGTTAATGATTCTTCTCTAGCTAAACCGAAATCAGCGAGTTTCACGGTCTTATGATCCGCTGATAAGATCAAATTCTCTGCAAATGCAAATAGATCATGAATTTTCCATATATGATTATAGAAGTTGTGGTTTGTTTTCTGACATTTTTCCCCCATTTACCTGGTTTGAGATCGCGGTGGATGATTCCGTGCGAATGTAAACATTCCATTGCGCGAGCAATGTCAAGAGCAAACCCTACAGCCAAACGAATGTCTAAACGCTTTGGCCGCAAGCTCACTAGATATTTACGCAATGTACCGCCAAGTAAAAGCTCAGTAACTATAACCATCATGGGTTCTTTGCACGCTCCAATGAACTATACAAAATCGATTTCCAAACGTTTTTGATTACAACCTGATACTTGGTTAGCCAAATGGACAGGGTTGGGGGGGAAGAAAAAGGCGAAACCTTGACCAAATTCTTGTGCTGGACTTTAGACAACATAGCAATCTCTCTCGCAAACCGATTATCTCTTTTGGCAATCTCTTCAGGGGATTCTCCTCTTTTAATAATCTTAATTGCCACTGTTTGGTTTCTATACCTAAACAAAGAAAACACATGTTTAATCCATCAAACACACTTCTCAATCATCAACCATTATGCAGAAACAGAGAATCTACAAGAAACCGATTGTAACATTATAATGATTCATGATTAACACACATGAAAACTAATCAAAACAGAAATAGTTCTTTGATCCTTTAACTCAATCATCAAACTGAAAAAGATATGCAAAAAATAAAGATCATCCACTAAAAGGTTCTCTTGTGCTTCACATACGCAAAGAGTTAAACTTTTTTTTATGACCAAGTTCTTATTCAGACACTATTCTTCAGCAACAGTTCTAAACTCAAAACAAATTTCAGAAAATTTCTGAGTAGCAAGCAATGATTACGGATTCAAAAGAGACAAAATTTGCTTTGTTTTAGGATGATAAAGTTGAAGTCAAAGCTTACTTTCCCTCATAAACTTTAGCATGAGCACCTTCACCGATCTTAGGACCAACAAAGAGATGACGAGGATCAACAAGCCATTTAGGATCCAATTCGAGCTCTTCATTTGAGTAAAACCCACTTGCAGATCCCATTTTCCACAAAACAAAATTTAAAAAAAATTGAGATTTTTCACAAAGCCCTAGCTAGCTAGAGAGATGATATGTCAAAGCTGGGCCCTTTTTGATTGATTAATCATTCTGTTTGGTTTTGGAATTGGAACTATACAATCGGATAAGAAACAAAGATGCTTTTTTGGTGAATATAAAGAGAGAAATCAAGGATTCCCCATAGATAGAGAACACAGAATAAATAAAGAACACGACTTTTAAAAAAAGAAAGAACACGACAATCAAAAATCACAATTCGTCAACTACAAAAAACAAAAAGAACTGCACGAAAAAGAAGGGAATTTGAGAGAGCGATATGAAAGAGAGAGATGAAGAAGAAGAAGAATGGAAGAACTGAAGTTGACACTGGAACTGAAGGAGAGAAAAAAAAGACACAACACAGATTGAAGAATTAGTCAAAATTTTGATGATTCGTGTTGGTTTGGTTAAAGATTTTATGAAAAAAAAGTTTCTTATTTTTAGGGGTTTTTTGGCTTTTGAGAACCAAAAAAAGGATTAAAGAAATCGAAAGTTGTTTGCTTTTTCCGCGTAGGCGTCAGTGAGATGACAAAAACACTTACAGACGCGGAAGCACACCCACGGGTCCTTTTCACCCCTTTTTAGTTTCTTCTTTAAAAAACCAATTATGTATGTGTAGACTGTAGAGCATGAAACTATGCTTATTTTGTAATTAATTTTGCTCTTCTTCAAAATAAGATATATAAAATTAGATGTGTTTAACATGACATATGTTAAAATTATATAACTTATGAGATCGTGAAATTAGTCAATTGACATAATCAGTGAACAAAAATCTGAAAATTTGCTTGATGATTTTAGATTCAAGTCGATGATTGATGATTGTTTCTTCAACATCATGTCGTTTGTGAATTTTCTTTACCTTAGTAATTTCCTTTCTTTATCTATTTAAACTTTTTTTAATTTCTTCGTCGCTTTATTTTCCATTCGTCGTTAATATTCAATAAGGCAAAATATTATTACTTTTTAAAATAAAAAGAAAAAAAATAAAAAATACGTATTTTATATGTATGCATGGAACAAAATTTCCTGAAAAAAATTAATAAAAAAAACTGATTACTGAATCAAAGATTGTGCTAAGTGGGTGGTTTGAGGTAACTGTAGATGATTGTTATAAACTTATGACAGTGAAGTGGAAACTAAAAAGAAGACCAAACCTAAAAAGTGAATAGAAAATCTCGTCGGTGAAGAAACAAATCAAAAGAATGAGGTAGGTGGCAAGTGGGATCCATTTACTTACGACCGTCCTTGTGTACCTTTCAAATATATTTTTCTTCACCCTTTTAAGATCAATTTCAATTTTTATTTTTATCTTGGTCGGATATGATTTACACATATATTTTTGTATTATTTTTTCTTAACTGAAATCAAATATAATCTACACCGAACTAAAAACTAAACCAAAATTGTATCGTTTGACCCAAATTCTAGATGGCTTTATATGTTTCCAGTTTCTACCTTCTATAAAACTATTATAAACTTGGATTGCCTAACCTCCTAATTGTGACTTGTGTGATTGCCTCAATGCATAAGCCGGTATAACTATAATAAGCAGCTCGATTACCCGCTAATTTCATTTTCATATATTTTCAAACTAGATAAGATTGATATATCCATGTCAACATATTAAGATAATCAAACTAAACCGAGTCAAAGGCAAATTACATCCCATTCATACCGAAACCAAATGATGGTTATACATAGTTCCAAAAGATTATTACCTCTCCATGTTTTCTTTTTTCCTTTACTGCTATAATAATATGAATACCAAAATAAATTTTTTTTTTTTTTTAATACTTCCTTCTTCAAAGGTAAAAAAGAGGAGGGTGGTTCAGGTTCTTAACCTGACCTTCTGTAAATGCTGTAAGCCACGGCTATGGTTGCGACAGCTGAAACTACTGCTGCTCCCAAGAGAACCTCTTCTTTCCCGATCGATCTCAACCAGTTTAGCTTCATGGATCTTTCTTTCTTGCCTGGCTCTGGAGTTTGGTCTTGGCAACATGAAACTCCGTTTGCACCTTGGCAACAACCTCCTGTGAATCCCTTCTGCTCCACAGGTTCGCGTGGTTCCACTATGCTGTTTCCGTTTGGGATTTTATGCTCATCCTCTCTCTCAGCTTCCTCACCCTCGGCTCTGAGTCTCATCCCTCCCCTGAAACGGAAATTATCAGGGTTAAACACAGAAACATAGTGTCGAATGAACCTAAGCATTCTAGAAATCAGAAAAAGGTAGGAACCTTTAAGGTCCCTTAGCAATGTTTTTCATAAACAAAACAATATTTTTAGATAAAGTGAGTGAATTAAGGTTTATGAGCTTCTTAGTTCGGAAGATGACAACCTCAACCAGAGTACACATTACAGGTTACTTTTTGCTGACACTATGCAGAAACTTGTCAATTGTTCTAGCTATTACGCTGTAGTATCATACAGTCATACTAGTTAAGACATACTACGGACTTGTAAGTTGTAACATTCATTACCAAACAAAAGTTTGTGTATGTTCAAAAACAGTTTTGGTTCCAAGTTCCAACACGAGGTTATACATCTAGTGCAAGGTTTACTAGAAGCATTGATGTCGTTATAAAATTTATACTGGACACGAGGAAATGTTTTAACAGAGACATATCTGCAACTAGCTAGAAACCAGAAGTTGGAAAACAGACCTGCAAAGGTTTTGTATGATTTCTCCTTTTGCGATATGCTGATCAAGCATTGCAGGCACATCATCAGGAGTCACATAGCCATACCTGCATAATAGCTATATTATTTTCTGATGCATAAAATATTACAGTTCAATTTTTTTTCTGAATTATACAAGCAAGTTGAATTTGACATTTTCTTACCAATGGCCAGAAATATTTCCAGCTGAATCAGGGCTGAAGACAATCAAATTTCCAGCATACTTGTGCCCACCGATATGAGAACATGGCAATACGAAGATTTTTTCTGAAAGTCCACGTGAACCTATCTCCTGCTCGAATTTCTCCATAAGAGCTGGTCCACAAACTCCACATCTCTTATCCCGGCTACCATGAGCACACACAAACACAAAGGAACCAGTCAACTCTTCCTGAATCCCAGAGGTCCATGTTTTTCCTTTTACAAGCACATCTTCCACAAAAGCATCCACATCTGCGTCCTGAAGCGCCCTTTAATAATAAGAACAAGAAGAGAAAATGTACAAGGATAAGTAACAAGATGGCTACAGGATCCAAAACAACGCAAAGAATGATAACAGAGTAACATAAGCATCTATCAACAGAATGATCGGAACCTGGATTTTCAGATCCAAATCTCGAGTTTAACATCATCATCTCCACAACTTAAAGACAAAATCTGAGTATCTGCAGTTCTTAAATCCCTAGAAATCGAACAATCAAGAAAGAATTTGAAACAAGGAAGCCAAGTCCTAGTCAAATCATTACCTAAAAAAACAAAAGTGAAAGCAAAACTAGCTGAGTATCGAATCTCCGATGAACTTACTTGTATCTAACCATCTCCGGGAAAATCAACACATCTCCATCCGATTCACCACCACCACACACCGTCAGCTTCGTCTACAACAACAAAAACATTCACAAACTAAACAAGATTCTTCACACCAGAAATCCAAATCTAAAAACGTTTGTGTTAGTTACCTCAACTCCGAAATCAGCTTTACGATCCTTAAACGACTTAGCGAAACGCTGCGGAAGACCTTCGGTCTCAACACGAGGAATCCAAGTCTCGTGACTCTTATAACAAAGGAAAACATGACGACCGTACGGACCAACGGAACCAGCGAGAGTACCACTGTACATGTCTTGCCGTTTAAATCCATACAGCTCATCTTCCGAGACCGGCACAGCGTTAACGTTGTTCTCTACTACTTCCGCCATTGAAATCTTCTTCCTTCTTCCAAAATCTAGGGTTTCGCAGAAGCAGATAGAAGTAGAAGAAGAAGAAGTGAGAGAGTTGAAGAAGCGAATCAATCGAAATGAAGATGTTAATTTCGTTATCATTGAAAATTGAAATTTATGTTTTTATCATTTTATTCCTAAAATCTGTGCAATCTGAAACCAACCGTTTCTCCCAGCTCCACGCCAATTGGGCCTGATGTTAAAGTGACTGGTCGGTGACATGATGCTTTTACCAACCACGGCTCACAGAATGGGTTCGTCTTACGTGTGCTAACTACCTACCAACCTATACTCGTCCGTCAAACTACTACGGTGACAGACAGTTACTTTAGATAAATGAAATACTCTGATTGTTTTCAAGTGTTTATGCTCAACTAAATTATTAATTAGGAACACCACACGTTTTAAAATCCATTTTTGCAAGTTAAATTGTCTGACTATTACACAGATCATTTTTTGAATAATAAGAGAATAATAATCATTTTTGTCTTTACTTCTCTAATTTACCATTTATTTTAAGATTCCTTCTGTTTCTTTTAGATTCCTTTTCAGTAAATTTTTTATTAATGAACATTAATGTTTTTAGATTCTATGTAAATTACATCTCTTTTTAAAAAAATTTTAAAAAAAAATCTTTTTCTGGAAAATTACTAGAGAGGACTATTACAAAAATAAATTGTTTTCCTGATCGGTATTTTTTTTTTAATAATAAAAACTAAGAGAATAATCCATTTTTTCTTTTTACTCTAATTTTACCATTTCTAACAAAATTCATGTCTTTTTTAGATTCCTTTTCACTTTTCAGGAAAATTAGAAAAGGGAAACATTTTAGAATTTCTTATATTTGTTTTTTTAAAATAGAGGAACATTTGTAACATTCCTTTCTAAACTTAAAGAAGAACACTAATCTGTTTGATGATTGAAAAAAACATCTATTGATGATTAAATTTACATTTCCATAGTCGCATTAAAAGAAACATGTTTTGAATATATGTATTGGAAAAACTAGATACAACCTCACCACAATGTGAAGACACACAAGTCAAATATTTGGTAAGAAAGAACACATCAATAGCACAAAATCTAGTCACAAACCCCAAAAGTAAAATCATAATACGCCGGAACAAGATTGAACCAGCAAAAAATGATAGTGAAAGACACAAATCAGATGAAATCAATTTCCAAATAATTACCAGAAGGCTTCACATCCACAGTAGGTGGCTTATCATGCCCACCATGTCCTTGACTATGACCATGAGGTCCATGACCATGACGAAGACTATGAGTTTGGTCCATGGGCTTAACCGGTTGAGGAATCTGAGGCGGACTGGTGCATCTGATCAAAGCCCAATTCACACTTTGGAAAAACGGATGCTGTTTAATCTCAGTGGCTCCTCTCCTATAAGCCAATCGGTGCTGAGAATAAAGGTTTGGTGGTCATGTAGCTTACTTTTGATTTGACACTGGATTTTGTAGATTGGCATAATTGATCCAGATTGTAGATTAATTGGGCTCCATCTGTATGACGGCTTGTTCAAAGTATATATTTGTCTTCTATAAAAAATTTGACATATGTGCTCGTTTGCTGAATTATATCATGTTTACAATGAGCTTTCAAACATGAGC